>VYZV01008705.1:92943-118013 GCA_013401275.1 Pandion haliaetus
TGTTGTCAGCCACAAGCCCAGCTTCTGACAAAAAAATTCAATGGCTGACTTTATTCATGTTCAAAGTGAAGAGATTTAACAGCAACCAGAATTAGCCACATGGAACTCATCTTTAGGTTCAGTCTAGGTTAAATATTAAGAATGATGCACACTGAGTTTAGTCTTAGTGATATGGGGCAGCAGGAGCTGACGTGTTACCTAAGGTGTTACCCCAGGCAGAAGTTCAGGGAATGTAAAGATGGGGTCTCACCACCAAGCCATCTTCCAGTTGCTCTCCCAGGTGCCCCATCTTCTTTTTCCCCTTACTTCTCCCCCTTCCCCATGAAGATGTCTCATGAAAGCTTTAATAGGGGCAGGACATGGCTTGTTAGAGGCACAATTCTGAACTGAATGAAACCATTCCTTTACAACATCAGCTAATGTATCTGCATGGATTTAACAGGGAAAGTTTGTGAAAGGGAATGTTGCACTTTTTTTGTAAATGCACAGCAAGGACAACACTTCTTCAGCACAGAAAGCTAGGGAGATGGATGTGGAAGAAGCCTCAGCAGTCAAATAGGCTCTGACTTTTATTCAAGTCCGTAACTCATAATCCAGAAGGATGTGATAATAGCTAAAAAGTACTGGTACATTATAGGCTGGACCCATCCTTAGTGCTAAAGCAGAAAATATTTTGTTGCCTTTGTAATGGATTATGAAAGCTGAGCTGAGGATTCCTATTCTCACCTGAGACACTTAAAATCAAAGTTGACTATTTCTCACTAAGATCAGCCTGTACCAAGAGGACTGTAGGGATATGTTTTTCCTTGCTTGCCTGGGTGCTGAGGCACCAAACATTAGCCTCAAGTTGAGAATTCATACTCCAAGTCCCAGGTTGAGAATTCATATCCCAAGTCCCAAGTTGCTTTCACTGGTCATAAAGTGGGACCATATGTAAGGAGAGTAGGGATGGTAGGGTGGACTGCAAAGGATTTTCCACTGGAGGGGTACTGCCTGCCCCAGTACCTAGTGTGAGAAAGGAGAAGAGCACTGGTCAGTCAACTACTAGTGCTTATCTTTTCTCTTCCATTTTGGGGCTGACTATTGTAGCTCTCTCACCTTAGAGGCTCTTATTTCCCATGGATATTTGATAGCAATGCCTTGGCTGCAATGAATAATGAAACTATGTAATGTAGGCATATAGATGGAATTTTTTATGCTGGTTTCTCCACAGTATGGATGAGTTTCATTTTAGTTAGCTAAAAGTTAGAAGCTTAGGCTGCACTGTTATGCACGGCAAAACACAGGCATGTTCAGAGGGCCATTTCTCCCATTTGCTTTAAGTGTCTATTGTAGAGTGGAATCAATCTCTTGCTGGTGGTGCCAGTCGCTCTACTGACTATGTGTGATGGTACATACAAGACTTCTATAAGCTAGATGTCTAACTTTTAGGCGGATAGCTCCAACTCAATGTCACTGTTATTTTTCTAATGCTCCAATAGAGATTGTAAAGCAGTTTCACACATCTATCAACTCCCATCGCATTTATAGAAATGGGCAATCCTGCATTTTCAAGAGAATTCCTTCCACATTTGCCAAGAATGGCAAAAGGTCCCCTTAAGGTAGCCAGTAAAAAAGTACAGATAAAGGAGAGAGAAAGTGTGTGGATTGATTCAGTGGGAAATAGAAACATATTTTATTCATTTCTTCTAGTGTTTCCGAGCTCCCCATAGGATTCTCTGTTCATACTTTCTTTGGTGAAGGCTTAGAAATCTATTTAGCCACTGTCAGATACCATGGACTAAAAAAGATACATACTTGTGGTTATGATTAATTCCTCCCATATAATCAACCATCTTCCCTTGTTTGCTGAGAGGAATGGACTATCGTATGTTGACTGAAAAAGCACATTGTAATTTTTTTGTAGTTGCTGCTTTGATTTGTGTTGATTTCTCTTCCCTAAGCCTGGCATATATATTTTGTATGAGTACGCATAACTCGACAGCCTTTGTCTGACTTGGAAACAAATGTTTGATTGTTGTTCCAACAGTTTGTGGGACAGAAATTCAAGTGGCATAAATCAGTTTAGCTTCACAGACTGCAAAAAAACACCCAGTTCTGGTATATAGAATTAAATTATATAAAGTTATACATCTTGGACCTTGATCCTTTCTCTCTTTTTTAGGTCTTTTTTAAGAAAAGCAACACAGTTCAGCACAGGGAGTTACTTTTCTGAATACCTGTTTACAAGGACACACTTGACAGCAGCAACTGACTTGTTCCAACTGAACCACTGGCTGGAGCTGATAAGATATATTGAATTTTTAATTGTATTTCATCATGAATACAGCTGTTTTGCATCAGTCACTATAGAAGCCCCATTTAACTATTCTCTGCTGGTTTCCGGACAAGAGGAACCTCAAATTTAATTAGAAGTGTGAGATGAAGCCAAGAATTTGATAGCTAACAGCAATTCTGATGGAACTAAAAACCCAAAAAGGATGAACAGCGAGAGATAAGATTGCTTTTAAATAGAGGTAGTAAATGCATTTTTGCTTTTGGGGCTGAGAGATGCAAAGGCAAATGCCATCTCCACACACAATTCCCAAGTTGGTTTGCATGGTGGCAATGTAATTTCAGTCATCTTGAGGCACTTTCTCTTCAAATTCCTGACACATCATGAAGTGAAATACAAATTTCTTTGGATAGCTGATAAAATATTAGGGATCTGATCACACTTGATATGGTGACTCAGTGACCATGGCGTTCAAATCTTAAATTTCTGACATGCTATGGAAATGTGCACAAGGAAGTTTTTAGCTATTTAGCTGTTGTTAAATGTCAATGTAGAGACGGATACGACACTGAATATCCAGTTGCAGCAATCACACACTTTATTTTTCAAGCAGTGCCTTTTTATATACTCTACCATTCTACTTTTGTCCAATCTATTCTCACAACATGTGCCAGCTAGCCAATACAATTGTTGATCACGCGCTCTTCATGGTCTGGTCAAAGCCAGGATGTTTGCCAACCCTTAGAATGCTTATTACTGTGTTCAGTAGTCTAACAGTTCCTTGGACTTGTTTGCTCAGCTTTTCTTAGGACTCTCCAGTCTCTTCAAGGCTACATAGATATCTGCTCAAGGTCAATGTTAAACTTGCATTCTGATCCCTCAGACCAGCCGAGGTCTCCACAGTTAAATTTAGATAGAGGCTGGCAGAGTAGAATGTGAAAAGCTTTTGGGAAAGCAAGACTGTCAAAACTTGAGGAAGAACTGACTTTTCCAGGAAAAATAAATTTAATAAATAAATTAGAAAAAATATTTCCAGCAAGCATCATAAAGATCAGTGATAATAGCTAGCTGAAATAGCAATCTTAATCTTAGAGATAATTTTGCCTTGCACAGAGGTGTACCTGAACTTGCTGTATACCATCTAGCTTGCGATTTGATGGACACCAAGCCACACCACCAGCACACAAGCAGACACTGCACAAACCCTTTGGGGCTCCTTGATGTGGAGTCAGAAATTGGTCCACCCTGCAGCCCATGTTGTCATGGCTACCAGGACCTTGCTATTCACATTACAATTAACTTGGGTATGTAAAGGTCTAAACTGCTGTAAAATTAAGGTTTTCATAGTAGGCACAGTCTTCAAACTCCCCCAGATAAAACCTCCCTCATTCCTGGAAATTCCCTTTTTTGGCGACATCCAAATCCAGGGGAGTGTCTAGAATCCAGTCATCCTCCCTTTGAAAAAGACTTCATGCTGTTGAGGAAATTAGCAGTGCTATCCCTGCTGCTGGAGAGGGGAACAAAAAGAAAAGCTTGCCCGTGGTTCAATATGTGGTTTCTAAATAAACACTAACACCATTGGCATTAGGGAACCCATCTGTTTCTTTATTTCTTTAGCACTACAAAATCTATGATATGTGATCATAACAGATGTTTCATGTCTACAAACAGTGATATGCTACATTATTAAACCAAGAGGGTCATTAAACTGAGTTGTATGCATTTTTTCAGTCTATAACTGCGAGATCATCAACATATAACCTTAGGGTTATAGAAATCCCTCTCATCCCTCTCCTGACTCAGTGTGTAACTTACACAGCAAACGCTTAGCAAATATCATGAACATCTCCATTAAAGATTGGTTATGCAGAAGTGCCTGTAGGCATCTGTGCAACTGGAGCCTGCCTAGATAAGAATGCAAATCCTCTACTGGTTTAGGTAATAATATTGGATTGGTCTATTCTGTGGCACCTAAGAAATAAACAGGAGCCTCTATTTGAGCAAGATGTCTTCATTTTTTTATTATTATTATTATTTCTATATTCTTTTTCCCTTTGCCTTTAATCAGCTTCTCAGGACAAAGGGCTTTTCATATGTAGTTCTTTTCATTGCACTTCTATTAGTATTCTTTCATAGTGGAACTGCATACAAACACATTATAGTAACATAGATTTCCAAAAATACATATATTTTTGGCTTCCTTTGAGTTGAAAGATGTCTATTTTCCATTTCCAAATATCATGTAAGAAGCTGAATGTTTTGCTTTGTCTCTGAAGAGTGACTGACAGACTAATATGAGCTCCAGAGTGAAGCTGTTTTTATTGAAGGATAATATTTCTTTATGAAAATTTTAGGAAAAAAAAAAAGAAAAGAAAAAAAAGAATGCCTTGAGTATTTCAGAGATCGGTTTAAAGTCTTTAATTAAAATGTATCTCCTTATTTAGCAGGATCCTTGGGATTCCTACCCATAAATTTTCTTTGTAAGTTTTCATAAATGCAACAATATTATGGGCAAAGTTATTGGGAAGTCTAAGGAGAATGGAAAAATAATATTTAAGGACACTATATTCAGTCCAAGCAAGTGGTGTTAAATTCATGTGGAAAGCATGAACACTCTGTGGGTTAAAGATGGGTCCCAGTCAAATAATTAAATAAAACATTCACTTGTAAGTACATTAGTATGTCTGTGTGCATGTATGTACTGGACATGGCAATACTGCTAAAAAGGACAGAGAAGAAATAATTGTCCTTTTGTCCTCAGCTATTCAAAACTATTTCTTCCATATTTGAATCCTTATCTGGAAAAAAACAACAGTGCTTTTGATCCACCTTGCAATAGTACCTTAGTTTACTAACATCTTAAGAAAACCGTTGATTTTTTGCAAAACATTCATCGTTTGACAGTATGTAAGGTTGCACAGACTTTCATGGAGATGGATGGCAGTATAGAAATGACTAATCATTTTAACCCTGAATATGAATTGCTCCTTGAGCCTAAGTCTGGTTTGGTTTTGGGTTTTTTTTTCCACAAAAGAACAGGTATAAACACTGGAAGCTTCTGGAGGAAGATGAGACAGTAAAATTATGCATGCATATTTCAAATGTATAGTGATAACATGTTCAAGCAGGTGCAAGACTGTTATGCACATTTCTGATTAATTTAGCAGATATGTAATTCCTACAGGTGTTTTCTCTACTAATTTAAGAACTTAAAATGCTAATAATACCAGTGAGAGAATGGAAGAGAAGAAAAAAAAAAAATTAGGGGAGAAGGAATTTTGGAAAAGTCCTAGAAAGGGTTGTTAAAATTACTATTTGTTTATTATTTAACATGGGTCAAGGCCAGACATCTGCCCAAGCCAAATGGGCTTCTTGGGTTAACATCATCCTAGCAGATTTGGTAGCCAAAGCAGCAAACATTGCATCTGCCTTTCTTTAATTCCCCACTGCAAAAAAAGCTGTGATCCATGAACAGCCCAGTCAACGGGGTGCAGTTTGAAGCACAGGTGTACACACACACCATACAGAAACAGTTAGACACTTTTCCCATTTCCTCTCCTGTAGCTGTAGCTTTTCACTTATTATTCTAATGCTCTGCCTTCTGACTGTAAAACAATCACCTGTTAATTCAAAAACACTTAGATGCAAATCTTTGCAGGGTTTTCTTTGGAGAAAGTTTATTTCATGTGTATTATGTACTTACAGATCATTTGGGGTGTAACTGTGAATGCTGGGGTTTTTCCTCTGGAAATCTGACAGACATTCAAAAAATGAATAATTTCTAATCCTAAAACGGGACTCTTTCTATTCCACCAGCATTACCCAAACAGTTTAAAACTCTCTGCTTAAATAGACTTGCAGTGATTCAGCTAAGTGGGACTCAGAAAAAAGCTGTTTTATGCAAGGTCAACTTTCTTCCCTCAGTGACTCAAGGACTCCTAATGCAACTGCATGGGTGTTATGGGTTTGTGTGGCACAGGGGTTTTTCTGGTAGTGGGTGAGGGGGCCGCAGGGGTGGCTCCTGTGAGAAGCTGCTGGAAGATGCCCCAGCTCCAAGTGAGGAGTCCTTCCCCTGAGGAAAGGAGCGGCAGAGACAAGGTGTGGCGAGCTGACCCCAAGCTCCATCCCCTGCTCCCCTCTGCCGCCGGGGGGGAGGAGGGAGACAGAACCAGGAATGGAGCTGAGCCGGGAAGGCATGAGGGGTGGGGGGAAGGTGTTCTGAGGTTTGGTTTCACTTCCTAATATCCTTGGTTTTTATTTGATTTGTAGTAAATTAAATTGATTTTGTTTCTTCCCCAAGTTGAGCCTGTCTTTTGTCCGTCACCATAAGTGGGGAGTGATCCCTCCCAGTCCTTATCTCAACCCAGGAGCCTGCCGTTGTATTTTCTCCTCAACCCACCAAGGCTGGGGGTGGAGGGAGGAGTGAGCGAGCGGCTGCATGGTGCTTTCTTACTGGCTGGGCTGAAACTGTGACAATAGGGTTCCTCTAAACTTGTTCAAGAGCAACATCTGTGCTACAGATAATACATAGTATTGAAGGATCAAATTCAGCTTTGATGCCATTGGTGCCCTGCTGCATTGAACCAGGACTTTACTACAGCCTTGAACATCAAGGAATTGAATTCAAATTTGTCTCTGGTTGATACTGATGCAAAAAAAAAAAAGCATATTTTCAGTTCAATGGAGCATTCAGTCCTGTGCTTAAGTATTTTCTTGGCTCAGAGCATACAACCTAATACCTCTTCAAGACTTTGCTATGTACAAAATAAGTTGCTGTCTTCTAGCCAGCAGTTGCCTGGGTCACAATGTCATCCTCTCCTGCACTGGTCCATTTTTTGCATATATTTCCTTTCCAAATATCTGTTTGATTCACTCTAGGTGGCAGTCTGTTTTGTCAGAATGGCCAGAGCAAACAAGGATTGAATCTAACTGATCTTCACTCTATGGTAGCTCATCCATGCAGAGGACAGCAAGCTGGGAGAGAGGGTTGATCTGCTCAAGGGAAGCAAGGCTCTACAGAGGGATCTGGACAGGCTGGATCCTTGGGCCGAGGCCAATTGTATGAGGAGCAACGAGGCCAAGTGCCAGGTCCTGCACTTTGGTCACAACAACCCCATGCAACGCTACAGGCTTGGGGAAGAGTGACTGGAAAGCTGCCTGGTGGAAAAGGACCTGGATGTGCTGGTTGACAGCCAGCTGAATATGAGCCAGCAGTGTGCCCAGGTGGCCAAGAAGGCCAACAGCATCCTGGCCTGTATCAGAAACAGTGTGGCCAGCAGGAGCAGGGAAGTGATCGTCCTGCTGTACTTGGCACTGGTGAGGCCGCACCTTGAGTACTGTGTTCAGTTTTGGGCCCCTCACTACAGGAAAGTCAATGAGGTGCTGGACCGTGTCCAGAGAAGGGCAACGAAGCTGGTGAGGGGCCTGGAGCACAAGTCTTATGAGAAGCGGCCAAGGGAATTGGGGTTGTTTAGCGTGGAGAAAAGGAGGCTGAGGGGAGACCTTATCGCTCTCTCCAGCCACGTGAAGGGAGGTTGTAGTGAGGTGGGTGTTGGTCTCTTCTATCAAGTAACTAGTGATAGGATGAGAGGAAATGGCCTCAAGTTGCGGCAGGGGAGGTTTAGATTGGATATTAGGAAAAATTTCTTTACAGAAAGGGTTGTCAGGCATTGGAACAGGCTGCCCAGGGAAGTGGTTGTCTCATCATCCCTGGAGGTATTCAAAAAGCATGTAGACAGGGCACTTCATGACATGGTTTAGTGGGCATGGCTGATAGTTGGACTCGATGATCTTAAAGGTCTTTTCAACCTAAATGATCCTATGATTCTATGATCCTTCGGAAGAGAGGAAAAGATAGAGCAGAAAAAGTGTGGGGAAAGCACCACTTATGTCTCGATTGTTTAGTTATGAAATGGCTCCTATCTGGTTATGAAAAAGCATTTCTAATTAGCAGATCTCAAAGCTCTTTGTCAAAAACAGCCAGTACCCTGGGGGAAAATTAAGGGATTCTGAGATGGTAAGTGCAGGGAGATCTCTAAAAACCCCACCTAGTCTTGTAGATTACACTGTTGCCCAAAGGACATCAAGCAGATGAATCTGTCATCATGATTGATGGGCAGAGATCAGTTAAGCAGTGCTATTGTTTCACTGCAAAATATTTTTTAATAATTATTTCTATTTCTCCTTTGTTATGCACAGAAGCAGATGTCTCTTTAGTGCGCTTATTCCTGGATGAATCCTTGGTCTCTACGATCCTTCTTGATATCGCCTCCTACTTCTAGCAGGTCTCTTTGGGAGGGTCCCATCCCTGCTGTAGACATAGCACTTTCAGGTGGCCTAAACACATGTGTGATTTCCTCATCCTGATGCAGAAATTTCTCCATATTCATGTGTGCTGTAGTCATACAGTCACTTTTCATGGAAAAATAAAGCAGCAGCAATGGCCACTGCCTAGTCAATATATAATGTTGGAGCTCTCCTGGAAACATTTTACCTACCAGTACCAAGTATGTTATTCTGGACTAGTACAACTAGAGGTTGTGTCTTTCCCACCTTCCTCCATAAGGAAAAATACTAATATCTCTGACCATGAAAACATGCCAAGACATTGCCTATGAGTACATTCAAAAAGCATGTGAGTTCAAAGTTACATGGACCCAGCGTTCAAAAGAGTGCTCTATGGAGGATGAATTTGTAAAGAAAAGTTTCTCATAGCCTTGGAAATCTGGCCATCATGTGGGCAGTAAACCTCTGGCTTTAAAGACTCATTTTCATCATTACTTGATCTCAGTTAAAGGAAAGTCAAATCCATCTTACTGAGAATTTTCTGGAGCTGTAGAGTCAAGGTAGGTGCATTTTTCAAATATTCCACCTAGTAAATATACCTATTATGCAAACCACCGTGTGTTACTGTAGCTGACCAGACTGGAGGCATTTCTATTTATCTGGACTTTTAAAAAGATGCAGGTTGGCTGATTGATGAAAAACTTTGATTCAAAGTGTATTTAGATGTAAAATCACAGGCAGCATTTCTCCCATGCCTCTTGGAAGAACTGAAATAAGATGTTTGCATTTTCTTTACAATTGTCACATTGTGATTTGCTTTTTAGTGAGGTTTTTTCTTCTTTTTTTATTGTTATTTTTCTTTTTGAAGTTGCTGTCTGTCTAAGCCGAGATTGTGTTTAAGATCAATAGCATTGGACTAAATGAGCCCCTCTGCTTTGATATTGAAGCTAATCGGCTCTGGTTTGGCTTTTGAAACCTTTCAGGAGTCTTCTCTGCAGCATTATAATGACAGACTCCTTAATATAAAACTTCTGATCTGTTAGAAAGTGGATTTCCTAGGGTTTGTGTGACTAACTGGAAAGTTTATTTGTATATTGCACCAAATTTAGCTACTATCTGGTCTTTCTCTATACATTCTGGCAGCAGAAAACAATTCCATTTCAATCTGTACAAACACTGCAAATTCACCAGGACAGAGGTGCCCAGGTGATGTGCCTTCCTTGTTATTCCAAGACCTTTCTTTTGCTGCTCAGGTGCTGTAGCTCCCCAAGTAGTGCCATAGCCCCATAACCAAACCTGCCTGTCCTCTAACCCATAGTGCAGAAAACTATGGCACTGCATATCACTGCAATTTTCAAACAGGAAGATGGTTATATCCTGGCACTTCACACTGGGCATCATTTTTTCTGTAGGAATTCTCAGACTTGTCCAATATCATGCTGTGAGTCTACACCAGAGCAAGGCATAGACCCCAAGAGACCTGACTTATGTTCTGCCCCATCTTAACATGTCTCATGCCTTTCCAGCAAGGCTTCTCTTGAAGAGCTGAAAAAGTACTTGTGTATTCATAAGGGTGACTGCTTTTCCCTTTTTTCATTAGCTTCTTTTCCCTAGACAGAAGCTTTTACAGGCCCTAGGATTCCCTAGGGCCCTCTCCAAAGTGTTTGCTGTTACCAGGAGTTTTTCCTGGGTTACCAGGGTAAAGCCCTTCATTTTTCAGTGCTACATATACCTTCCCTCTGCAGAGATCTCTCTGGAGTTACAGGTCAGAAGGAGCAGCCTCTGGTGGGGATTCTCACCATGCCATGCCCAAAATAGGAGGGAATTTGGGGTCAGTTTTCAGGTGGTGGTGATGTCCCAAATCTGATTTATACCGTATGAGCATGATTTGCAATTCAGGTCTTGTTTTTCAGCAGAAAAAGAAATAAGATTGGGCTGACTTTTGTTAGGAGAGAGAAACACAGTGATAATGTGGCCTTTCAGGGACTGTGAAGGTTGCTTCTTCATCAGCTCTACCTTTGCTCTCCACCCTCTGTCCTGACAAAAGTTTGGCCCTTTGCCAGCCAAGGCAAAAAAACACAGAAAGGTGGTTGAAGAGAAATTGATTCTGCAGGCAAGAGTTAAATTATGGTGTCTGGGATTTAGTTGAATGTCAAGGTCATATATTCCTTGGAGTCCCATATCTACTTTTGGAGAGGAAAGTCCTACTTTTTATGGGAGGGAGTACAGTGTGATATTTCATTAGATACCCCTGAAATTTCAACCTGTCTCCTTGTCACCACCAGTTAGGTGTGAACAGAGGAGTTGTAGGTGAATTTAAGTCCCCTTTTCAAAAGGATGTGGGCTTCCAATCAAACTTACAAGATAGTCTGCAAATGACCTACAAAATCTAATTATCCAGTGCAAACTAAATTGTGAATGCTCAAAGCTAATGATCGGACAGTGGTGACTGTCCTTTTTCTCTTTTAGCTCAAATATAACTGGATCTGTTTGGAACTGATGTAAGCTTGGACCTTGAGACTTCCAAGTCTGTAAGACTGAAACATGGTGACATTGCTGGATCTAAAGGTCTGCAAGATTCACTTGACTCCTAATCTTCACTTATGGAGGTACAGGCTTTCCTAGCATGTTTTGAAAAGATTTCTCAAAGACAACACCACTACTTATTTGTTTATCAAGTTGGCATACAACCATGAACAGTTTCTATTATATATGTACATGTATATTTGTGTAATTATGTGTTATGAGAGAATTACTGCATTTACAAGAGAAATGCTTAGCTCTGGAACAATGTAGTCATACATCCTAAACTAGTATCACACCAGAAGTCAGACTCTTATCCATCTGAAACAGAAACAAGAGTGCTTTGTGTCTAGTTATCTGATGAGGTTTGTCCAGTGCACCTTAAAGTTCAAAAATAAGTGGATTTTGAGAAGTAAAAAGAGAAATAGTTTCCTGGCACTCTGTATAAGCCAGCCGCTAGGAGTTAATCCCTGAGAAAATTTGAGCTATCTTTGATAAACACCATTTAATTCTTTCAAGGGTCATTCCTGTGGCTCTCTAAGGCAGGATTTGTCTTTGTTTCTGAAACGTGGATGCCAGAATTCTCCTCCAATTGAGCTGTCACTCCAAAGCGGCAGTGTCCTATTGATCTGACACCGGAAAGCCACTGACAGCAGTGACCATGTGTCTGGTGATTTTGCCTGATGTGAGAAGCAGTTGATAAGTCCAGAACGAGGGGCAGATGAACTGCCACAAGCAACTTTGGCTGCTGGGGTTGGCAGATGCTGCTTTGCTATGACTGTGGTGCCAAGGGGAAGCAGAAGATTGAAGAGGCTGGCGTTTCTCTCCTGCTTCACCTTTGAGCACTGCATTATGTTAAAAATCTCACATGACTTCCCCGTGCTTTTACTGTCAAATCAGACTTACACTGTCAAATTTCATGGACAATTTCTCTCTGTACAATCATACAACATTTTTGCCCAAAGGACACCAAACATCTTGGCAAGTGATTTTACCCCAATGACAGCAGCAAAGATCACTTTAGTATCTAACATTGTCCCTTCTCACTCCCTTTTTCGTTTTGGGATGTCAGGGCTGGCCCTTAATTAAAGGTGTGATGCCACTTCAATTAATACTTCCGAGATCATTTTAATTTCTTAGGTAGTGGAACTCTTCTTTTTTCTTGAGGGTCAATACTGAAGAATTAAATCATTTCAGGAAGCTATTCTGTCATTTTAGGAATGCCTTTTTAATGCTGTATTTTATTTTACTTAGAGTTTTAGATGAATCCTACCTTCCTCTTGAAATACCTATGGAGCAACTTGCTCAAGGATTTCCTTGGGAATCCTTTTTTCCGCCTGATATTCTCCATTGCTTACATATGGTTATTCTGTGTCTTTTGCAAAGAATGCATTGTTTTTGTTGATGTTTTGGGTTTCTTTCCTGAGAGTCTTTTTAGGAAAAAATGTAACTTAATATTTCCAGTAACATGCATTTCCTATTTTCCATTGTATTTCCTGTTTTTCCCCTTAGTAACAAGGGAATAACTAGATAATTCGGTTCCTCCTGATTTGTGCTGGTTCTTGAGATCAGACTCAGGCCAAGTTTTCTGACAACTGCAACAACTAATTAGACAGAACAAAGCTGTAACACATGCTGGTAACTTCTTAGTAAAAGACATAAATGTCTTCCTTTCTGAGTTGTGTTTTGTCCTGAATTTCACATGAATCATGAAATCACTAATGATAAGGGTGTTAATAAGCACAGGCACTTCCTTGCAGGATGGTAGAGTAACCTGGACAGTAAATAGAATGAGTTTGGTTAGTGTCACTGAGAATTAGCCTAACCAACATCAGCAGTGACTATTAATATTGAACCCATGACATTTACAAATACTTTCGGTCAAAGCTTCTGGGAAAGGTGTTTCTTATATTTTAAAATACCTTGCTTAATTTTTATGTGGGTGATGATTTTTTAAGCCACAGTCTAATGGACATCTGAAGCCTGAAAGGACTGTTAGAGTATTTATTATAAATCTGTGTTGGCTAGGCAGACCTCCTAAATGGACTTTTTTGCTATAGGCTTGAGACAAAAGCATTATTGCAGAGTATCGGATAAGAGCACACTAAATGTTGGAATAGGGTACTATGACTCTGATACCCTGTATTGTCAGCCAATGTATCCTAATCTTCAGAAATCTTCCCAGACTCACTCTCTACATAGCCAGGGCTGGCAATGCTGAAATTTATCATGCAATCAGAGCTGTTATGCTCACTGAGGCACCAAGAATATAAAATATCACTGAATAGAAGGAGGAGCAGGTATCTCTTCTTATGCTCCCCCTTAACATGCTCCTGGACTGAATCTTCAATGTGTAAAACATCTCACAAAAATCCAGAGGTATTAGGTTATACTATGTCTACACTCCAATTAACTTCAATGCTTTCTCTTTTTGCTAGCTAACTGTCCAAGAAATTGATTTCATTGCTTTCAAAACTTTCAACAAACTCAGATGATATGTCAAAGAGATGTATGAGCCATTAAAATCCACAATTACATTACTTCAAACCATAATTAAAAAGTTGGGTCCCCACTCCAGTCCTCAGCCATTGATTTCTAAGAGAAGAACGTTTCAGTGGTGATGTAAACCCCAATGAATCACCAGACTTCAAGCAGAAAAAAAAAAAAAATTACCTCCTCCCAAACAATCTCATATAATGAGCTTTACTGAGAAAAAAAGGAGGGGGCTGGGAAGAAAGGCTAAATTATTGTAAATTTGGATTGCGTTTTTATAACCATTTAGGACTGAAGTCAAGTACAATTTGACATTTTATTGATACTTCCAGTATTTAAAGCTGACAAGTACTACATTAAATTTTACCATGTAAATCTGATATGACAATAAAAACCCTCTTGCACTTTGCTTAGGAACCGTTGCAACATAATTTAAGTAGAAATGCCATGCAAAAAATTATTTGTCTACTGTCCACTAATCCTTCCAAGCTTTCTAAAGCTTTTTGCAGTTACCTGAACAGGCTTTGCTACTTTCTCTTTCCAATTTCCTCTCCATGCCAGGAATTTTATTAAAAAAAACAGCAATGAAGCCAGCCAATGTTTGTTGCTTGTTTCATTTTTCTTTTCAGTAGCTGTTGTATTCGTCCTGATGAAACTGAAACTACGAGGTTCCCCTCTGCTTCGTATATTTTGTGGCTCTTCCTTGAGATAACTGCAAAGGTGTCACCCTTGCTGGAATACTAGTTGTATCTTCCCATATCTTTATCACATGCTGACTCTCCTGAACAAGAAGAGCAACAGAGGAGTAGTGTAGTAGTAGTCGTCATTATATTATGCTTCTGTGCCATCTGTACAGCTCTTCATGTTTTTTTTTCTGAAGAAGAATGTTTCTGCTGCTCCTTACCACAGAGAAACCAAGTTTCCAACAGGTTAATATAACAGATCTTTGATTTGCCTTCCACAGGATGAAAACATTTAATTAAAAAAATAATGCATCTTACTTTTGACAATTCAGATGTCTCCTTAAGAAACAAATATCAGTTGAAGGTATAAACTTGCTAGGAGTCTGAACACACAGATCAAAAGGTCAAGTACAATACAGAATTGAACAGGTTAAAAGATTAAATCTGTTAAATGAACAGATTTCCTCACTGATATCACATCAAGTGGTATTTCATTAAATGCCTTTGAAAAGAAAGACCTCCTAAAAGGTATAGAGAAATAAACCTGACAAGAGGACTGATATGACCAGGGAAAGACCAATTTTTGTTACTGTTTATCTAATAAGAAACATTGTATGAATATCTGGAATAAACCTCTGGAGAGCAAGGTTCTCAGACAGAGATCAAAAGAAGATATGAGGTTCAGCAAAGGCCACCTCTGTCCTTAAGCCACTATTTATCTGTGTTATAGGACTGTTAAGAAAATGACATTTTCATACAGCAGTGCAATCTGTTTAACAGGTTTCTACTGCATTGGAAAATCTTTTCTGCTGTTCATTAGATTTTCTGTAGAGCTTCTGACTAATATAGATCAATGGATCATTTTGTCCATCATTTTCCAGTCTAAGGTTCTCACTGCTGATGTGGCTGAAAAGACAGAAAACTTTTATTCCTGGCCTTAAATCACTAGGGTGGGATTATGAAGGCTTTTAAGATATTTGGGCATCTGAAAGACAGTTTTCTTTGGGCTCCTTCCATTTGCTGTTTCCTGCTCATCCTACCACCATCAGTCTATAGGCACTCTGCCTAGAGGCAACACAGAAATGTCTGAGGAATATTTGCTCCTGGTGGGACTCACTGTAGTGTTCACTACTGTGCTATGGATTCCCTACCTGTGCTTGGTTCAAGCAGAAAAAGGTAAGGTCTCCTTTTTCTAAGTGGCAGGAAACTGGAGACTGCTAGTTTAACACAAAGGGATTGCCAAAACCCAGCATACTAGATAGGGAAACACTCTAGAGCTGAAGGGAAATGCTGAGTAGCATGATGAATGAGATGTGGACTCTATCCCTCTCAAGATATTTGGGTACTTAAACCCAGGAGTGAACAAGATACTTCTTCCTAATGCCTTAAGGTTCAGTGACCTGAAATTTCAATTTTGATTGGGGAATGGAAATCCAGAGATTCTAGAATTCCACCACTGCCCTTTGTCACACCCAATAGAGCTGCATTTCATGGACAGTGAGGATACTACAGAAGTTATAAGAAGTGTCATTTCAAAAGTGGCTGTAAGAACTTGATTTTCAGTCAGCCCTACCTTAAAGCACTTAAGGATCTTTTGCAGTGAAAGTTACAATAAAAAATGAATTTAAAATTCCACAGAATTTAGCTACCCCTCTTCACCCAAGTGTGAAAATAATAGTGATTCTTTTGGGTTTGTTTGGGTTTTTTAGCAGTCCTTCGTAAATGCCTGGAGAGAAAATTCAGATATATGACAGGACAGCTGAAAGTATAAAGAAAATGCAAATCAACATGAAAATATCAGTCACGACTGTAAAATAGCCCACTTAAATGAGTACCATGATATGTATAGTATAAATACAATGTGTATCCATTCCTCATTTTAATCACTTTTAACATCAACAGTTTCTCCAGAAATGGTGACATATGTGAAGGTACTTGAGTAGGAAAACTAAAGTTTATCCATTTCTGAGATCTATCACCTCTGCTTATTCCTCCTTCTAGAGAGAATTATATAAAAATAGCATGTTACTCTTCAATTCACCATCAGGCATTGAAATATTCAAATCGGCTTTGCTGGGGTGGATTTGCCTGATCACGGGAGCTGACAGAACATGGTACACAGACTGAGAAATTGATTTGGAGGTGGTTTTCATTGTTAATAATGAAGTTATATAGAAAAGGCAGATTCAGAGAGGGCATGAAGCAACTCTCCCCTAGACATTAAAAAGATGGGATTCAGAAACTCTAATACTTTTCATTACATGATTGTTGTCTATCTGACTTACATGCAACAAATCAAAGCAAATCCTACTCAGTCATACATAATGCTCTCAGCAACAGATGCTGACAAGTGCATTAATAAATCATGATCATCATTAGAATTCTTAAACCAGTATTTTTCTACTAGACATGCTGTTTATTACAATTTCTTATTTTTGTTCGGTTTATTTATTCAGATTTTACTAATCTTTGCATAAGACTTTACTTACTCAAATGCCTGTAGTGGATTAGTTTACAAAGGTCACAATCAGCACAATTAGGGTCTGGAACAGACAGTTGATGCTTTGACATGAAGAATGAGATTCAGGACTCTGGAGAAAGTAGTAATAAGAGTTAATTGTGAAATGTGTGTTGGTAGTTGAGAGTCAAGTTCAAACAGACCTGCAGTAATACTAGGTCTGGGGTGACAGAAATGGAAAGAATAGACTTTGGAGTAAATGCATTTGAAAATAAGACTGTTGTAGTGGGTTGTGCAACTATTCTTCTGTCTTTAGTTAGAAATTTCTCCTTTCCTCTGTATTACATGATGGACAGCAGACCTTAGCAGTAGCCTCCCTCAGCATAGCATCTCTCACAGATTTTTACCCGAAGATGTTTGCAGTAATTTTGCACTAAGCAGCTATCTAATTAATGCTCTTACTTCTGGTTAGGTCACAGTGGGCCCTCAAAGCTCATGCCACCTTCATAGCGTCCCAAGTTAATGCAGGTTTCTTCTCTTTTCACCTTTCTACAGATGCTACTTAACCAAGAAATTGGACAAGATGGAATCACCATCCCATAGATAGCATTATTCCCTGAAAGGAGCAGCTTTGGCTTTATCTGATGTAAACTCAAAAAGAGCTGCAGGTGTGTGTACTCCACATTATATACCTAATATCCGTGGAAAAAGAAGAGACAAGATCCGATGTCCACCATCCTGGTTACCAACAGAGAAGACAGGAAGAAGAAATCTTCTGAGCTGGTTCACCTCCAAGATAAGGTCACTTCTTGCCACAACAGTAATGAACTTCATTCCAGCATCCACCATGTAGCTTCCTCAGAGTTTCCTAAGAGAAGGTCCACAGTCACTGGTACCTCCTATTCTGTATCAATGACCTGAGTGATAAAACCAGCTGCCTCCTCCAACTCCCATGCCCAGCTGGAGGAGGGAGATATTACATTGCAGAGCTGATGTATCTCAGAGCCCACAAGGGAAATGAGTACTAAACTGTGATTCTTGTTCAAGGCATAAGCCATCTATATTTTGTCTTTGCATATTCTGGTCCTGCAGAAGCATCCTCAGGCAGTGCTATTGTCCTTAACAGATGCAGACCCCAGAGCACGTAGACCAATATCATAGTGTTTTCTCTTTCTTCTTGTACAACAAGACATAATTCAAGTGCCTTGGATAGTGTCAACTGCTCTGAAATGATACTGAGGGGAGAGGTTGGATCCTGTGAGAACCTTCCATGTTCTGCAGAAGTCATGCTTAAAATGAGTGAAGCTGACACTGACTTCAGCTTACTCAGTTGTATTGAAGTACCTCTGCTGATCAGGGCTCTGGGGGCTACAGAAAAAAAGCAACACAAGAGAGAAGAAGGTTCATTCTATGTAAGTGCTACATATGGACAACAATGCTCTTTTACTTCTAAGAATTATTTAAAAACTTACCTAAATACTGATTTATGTGTCAAAGCTGTAAGCACTCCATTGATCCAGTAAATATACAGCTAAGGATGGCTTAGTACAACAGACTTGGTGGCTGTTACGGTCTATCAGACAAATGTATATTTAGCCCAAAGTTGAAGCATGCATTATTTACCTGGTTGACATTAGCAGCTTGATGAAGCTGCTCTGGGAGCTGTTACAAGACACCAATGCAATCCAGAGTGGCGGAAATGCTGGGAAATGAAGCCCTGACATAATGCCTCATAGCAGCTGTGTAGCATCAGCTTGTGGCTTGGTTCAGAGATGAGTGTGGGTGTGTGGGCAGAGAGCAGGTGCAGGTTTTTCCTAGGAGAGCTTACAAGCCCTTCTGCCATACAGCATTCTTCCTTCCCTCTTGAGGACTATGTGAAGCTGCCACATGTTTGGAAAG
Source organism: Pandion haliaetus (assembly GCA_013401275.1). Classification (NCBI taxonomy): domain Eukaryota; kingdom Metazoa; phylum Chordata; class Aves; order Accipitriformes; family Pandionidae; genus Pandion; species Pandion haliaetus. The sequence goes on from VYZV01008705.1 coordinate 111,560, forward strand.
CTAAATAGCTTGTGATGGAGAAAAAAGGTCCCTTCCAAAAGCCAAGCTGTGTTTGTTTTGTAATTGATCTAGGAGTCAGCTTTTCAGAAAGGCTCAACTCAAAAGAAAAATGGTGACTGCCAGGCAGTTAGGTATGAATAGGGACTGCTTCTGATCGTGTAATCAGGGTTTAACTAGTGACCAAAGAAACCAACAAACCAATTGTATGAGGGAAAGCAATCCCAAGACAAAAAAACATAGACTCTGTAGTTAATGTCATGCATTATTTGCTCCACAAATTCACTGTTTATCCCTTTCTGATCCCCACTTCACATTTTTCCGTTTCGGCCATACCTGAGTACAAGATCCCCCTTTCTTTCTTCCCTCTCTCTGTCTCCACTGTGAAACAGGATACTCAGGACAAGGATATTTAGTGTGCGTCATCAATTTAGATACACCTACAGGCAATGCACTTTTCCTGGTGAATCCAATGGTGGACTATCAGCACCAATCATGTACACTAGGAACAAATGGGACTTCAGTGCAAAGGAAAGATCCTGGTTCTGAGTCATTATTGTTAATCAGACTCATAGCCCATGGCTTTTCATGGCACAACCTCCAGAGTAAGTCACTCTGCAGGGCTTTCTGGCTTTCCTATTACTACCCGTAAAGATATCCTTTAAGGAAGTGCAACCACTTCCATGTACACTGAAAGCCTGATGATATCCATCGTTTTCCTTCCCTCCCATGAGCAGTGCACTGCTAGCAGCATCCAGCTCTGCGATACACAGACTTAGGGACCTTTCTCCCAGCTTTTGTGAAGCATTAACCAATTCAGCGTGAAATACAGGAAACTAAGTGCTCTGAGGATCATACATCTGTCTGCTATAATAAGTAGACCAGCACGCACACTGCCAAGCTCAGACAAGGATAAATCCCGAGTCAAACCCTTGCTAGACAGTTCGTGATATTAGCTCAGTAGTCAGAAGGCTTTAAAAAGTCACGTTGTGATCTTTTCACTCGTTTTCTGTTGCTGTTCATGGGAAGACAAAGGAGTGGAAAGGAAGATTAGAATTTTTCAAAGTTTTTCCTGAAATGTTGGAAACTAGAGAAAGAGTGTGTGTGAATGAAAGTCTGAGAGTATTGCAAAATCAGATATCTACAGGATCCTGAGCTTTCAGGGGAAAAAAAAGGGCTTGCAAAGAACATCTTACATTGCAAATGTGGCAGTACTATTCAATTTTCCCTTGTCTATATAAAAGATGGAGCTAACATATACACTGTAAGCAACAAGTCTTATTTTTACAGTTTTATGAAAGATCAAAGAGTTTAACAGTTAAAAAGAAATCTAGTCCTTTGAACCTTGTGTGGAAGGTGTTTAGGATCCTTGTTGATTACTTGAAAGGGGTCAGTACAAGTCTGTGTTTTATTTCAAATCGCCTGTGTTGCCTCAGATAAATCACCAGCCATATTCTGATAAGTATGGTGGCACTTTAAACACTAAATTAAACTCCACCTTATTTCAACTCTGCACACTGTAGAGAAAAAAGAAGTTGCAGTCAGATGGAACCAGTAGTCTTGTGCAAGCTTGGCATCATGCTTTTCCTCATTAACAGTACAGGGAGCCATGTTCATTCAGTGTTATGCACTGTAAGATATGATTTTGGGTAAGGGGAAATGTGAGTTGTCCACATACTGCATGAATTTACCTACACTGGACTCATTTCCAGTATTGCAGCAGGTGGTCTGAGCATGGCCCTTGGCCCCTCTCATTGAATCTGCCCTTCTTCCTTGCAGCAATGCTCTGAGTTTCTTGGGAACTGATATAATAGAGTTAATGTAAGACGTGTGGATAGTCTCTGCAAATATTTTAACCTGTTTTAACTACCTTCAGTGCAAGATGTTTGCCTAGAACTGTGCACAGTTTTTTGTGGTAAAGCAACGGTCTTTCTGTATTTCCTTAGAGGAGGAAGCAGCAGAGGGGCTGGTTCTGAGGCTGCCACTACCGTGGCCAACTTGCTGGTGTAGCCAGGTGATCTGACTGGTTGAGCTTGGTCTGCCCTGCAACATGGCTGAGTGAAGGGGAGGCTTGAGGCCTGGTTTGGGGGACAGAGATTGTGGGGTTTATGCTTTATCAATTTCTACTCATACTGATGAATATCTGATTCAAGCTAAATTCTCTCCTGCAAACTGCCTTCTTATGATATTTACAGCTTTTTAAAAGACTTCTGAACGGATAGGAACTATATTGGTTAACTTGCATCTCTCCTAATGTCAGTGTCTTTATCCAAACATTTTTCTGGTTTTTTTTTTTTAACCTTGGATGAATTATAGTTGATGAATGGTGAAAATCAGCTGGCTGAAGGGGATTGCTCTAAGGCTTGCACTCTTTTAGACTCATGCCCCATTTTAGATAGATAGGCTCAGTGTGAGTAGGTTATTACTCACAGGCAGAATTCCTGCAGACCCTGCCACAGAGCAGGGCCACCCAGACAGATGTGTCCTGCAGATATACCAATCCCACAGAATGGATGGGCCCTGTAGAGTGTCTGAACAAAATACGTAATGTAGATAAGGAGGCAGTTACATATCATTGTTATGATGGGCATATGTGTACTATAGGTGGACTGTGAATGTCCATCACTAAATGCTCCCCAAAGACAGAAGTTTCTTGCACATGAACTGAGTTCCTCCATGGAAATCACTTGGATTGGAGCAACAAGGTAGCACACATGAGATGGAAGAAGATTGAATCTCCCTCCACTTTCAGTGCTTAGTCTCTTTAATATAAATGAGATCCTAAAGCTGAAAATAATTATTCACTTGTGTTGTTTCGTCCCTATTCTTCCCACATACTATGAAACAGTAAAGTATTTCCAGTATCCACAGAAACCTCAAGCGTGATGAGAAATAAGATTTCTATAAGGTGATATTTTCCCTCTGATTATGTAGTATATTAGCTTGTGTACCCAGCTGAGAAGTATTAAGCCTAGTATACAGAGAAAACAAATAGGAGGGCAATATGCAGCCTTAGGGCTGGAGTTCTTAATTTCTTCCATTTCCTCAGCTCTTATTTATACCAGAGTCAGTTGTGTTGCACAGTCATGGTTAGCTTGGGAGACCTGAAAGTGGGATGAAGGGCAGCAAGAATAAATGAACTTTGCAGTTGATGGATGAAGAAGTGTTTCCATGTACATAGCATATTGAAAAATACTATACTGAAAGAAACAGTAGTTCCTTCTCACCTTGTGGTAGCATCTGTCAAGCTTAGAGCGAATGGGTATTTTTCTAGTGTCTGTTATAAAATGAAGTTGGGTTGGAGGAGGAATTGATTTCCCTGTAAAACAGATGCTTTCATCAAATCAACTCTAAGATTTTATTTCTCAAAATAAGAGAAAGAAAAAAATCATTTTTGTTCCAATGTTGAACTGGTTTCATATTCAGCTGCTGAAAAAAGAGAGAGAAACTGGGGGCAGATGGGCACAGAGAAAGAAAATTATTTCAGGGGATTTTTTTTGATGGAGGCAATCCTACAGGAAAATTACAATTTTCAAAGGATATACGTGGGGGCAAGCAATTCCCTTTCCCTCCTCCCATCCCGGTGGTGAAGCAGAAGGTGGTGAAACCAAGATCCATCCTGTTCCTGAGCAGTGTGGCTGCTCTGCTACCCAGGGAAAGGAGAGGTTTTCATGATGTGCTTGTTATACTGTGAGGTTTGGCAACACCCCTAAGAAGTTCCTTAACCAGGGGATAGTGAATTTAGCTAGAAGCCCAGTTATTTTCAACAAGAAGGAAAATGCTTCTTTTTTGTCAGGGTTAAATACTCTGTCCTTCATTGCCACTATCATTCTCACGAAGCCTACACCACACTTTCATACCTGCTGCTTTCCCTATGTCATCTCTCTCCAAAGGGGAATTCTAAAAGTCAGCAGTGGAGACCTCCACTCTGGCACCTTTTTAAAAGTGGACACATACTCTCTCCAGCCTATTCAGCTGGGCCCAGTCATCACAGCAGTACAGCCCAAGCACTATATGGCTACCCAAAGTGCGAAGAGATGGAGCTGGCCACAATGCTGTGAGCCTGCCATACCCTGAGGCCTGTTTGCTGCAGGGGTGCACATGGCACCGCTGGAAGTGGTAGCAATCTGTTTTGGTGGAGACCAACTCAGGCAGGAGGCTTGTCTCTCCTGCTGCAGTTGCTGCTGACCAACTATTTGGCGATGGCTGCATTACTTCACTTCCCAGATTCAGCTGGGCCAGCTTTTTCCAGTCTGACACCTTTCTGTCAGAAAATGCAACATTTTACAAATAGTTTTATAAGAATCTTATTCTGAATGGAGCTTTATCCTAAATGGTCAGTGTTTCCCCAAGACAAAGGCCAGCTTTTTTTTGTGCTTTGACTTTCATTTCTCCCTTTACCCACCTGGCTCCAAAGCTCTGGGGCCAGAGATGCTTCTTACTCCATGAGATGACTGTAGTACATACAGCAGAGCTCTGATGCCCTAGGGCAAATCTGGATGCTATTGTAGTACAAACAGCAGCAATAATGTTCATAGAAAGCAATACTGTGTCTATGCAAACAGAGTCCATCTGACTGAGATGCTCTTTTGCTCCAGACCATCTTGTTGTTTCAGAGGGATATATCAACATTATGTCTGACATGGCTCTCTCCTGTCAGAGCTGTAAACAACAGGTAGCTTTCATTCCTTTCTAAGGTGACAGGCTGTGTAGTGGCAGAATCTCTGCATCCTACCTCTCAGTAGTCCTAGGAGGTTAGATGGTTTACAAATCTTTGAGAGAAGTAACGCTCAGTGTCTAGTAAGTGAAGTGTTTTAAAAAATAAACCTACGTACCACCTTGTGCCAGAATAGATTTCACTTTCAACCAGGTAAATCTTAGTTGTAGACTTTGCCTCTTCAATTATTTGCCTTTATTTTGATTTTGCATTGTTATGTGTAGACATATTTTTGGGTGATTAAAAGGGACATGCAATCATTCTGTGGAATACTTGAGGCTGCACCATGGATCACTATTGATCTACTGACCACTGGAAAAGAAATGTGGCTTGAAAACCTTCCACTAGCATCAATCACTTAACGCTGTGAGGGAGATCCAGTCCTTCAGTTCCCTGAAGTCAGCATTGTTGAGGCTTCTAGCATAACAAGGACATGAAAGAGTATTGGACACAAGCTCAGTTTCAGAAATAAGACTATTTCACTGAATTGGCAACCACAGTTGTTTTAGACTACAATTTTCCCACAGGCCAAAAAGAGGCAGTGCTTTCTGGATAGGTCACTGCACTACACTTAAGTCTTCAATTGTATGTCAGCTGTGGGATTGTTTTCCAGGACAAGATGCTGTGTTTGTCTCTTCCTCAGTTTCCCTGCCTGTGAAATGATAAAATAATTTGAAGCGTACTGGAGGAAAGTGCTCCAAAAGAGCTGAATATATTACTAACAACAACAAAAAACCCCACTGCTACTTCTAATATGAGTATTACATTCTCAGACTGCACTGTATTTACATCTGCAGGCTGGAAATTTCCATTAAAGAAATACAGGAAGCTCAGACAGTCACAAATTCATATGGCACGAAAAAAAGAAAATGGACCTTGAAAGAAACCAATAATTCTTGTGAATTCAGCAAGACAGTAGTCAACCAATTCCCTTCAATGGGGGCTGTGCCAGCAGGGAGGCTCTCAGATTTACCACACATAGATCAGAGGCATAAAAGACACAAGTCCAGACAAACAGGGCAGGCTAGCTTGCTCATACAGTTGCTCTGATAATTAGGGCTTACAGAGAATGCATGTCTATGCTCATATAAGGCCCAAAAGGAGGCAGCCAAAACACAGGCTGCCTCTGGAAGGGTTTGACTCACATGCTGCTGAGTTATTCATGGCATGTGAGCTGTGTGGAAGAGATCTTTTTGTTTTGTTTTGTTTTAATGTTGATGGGAGAATCTTTTCTTTTGAAAACAACCTCCTAATGCATGAGGACAGCTGCCTGGGATACACCTCATTTAGCGGCAATTGTCTCTGTAATGTTTATAACCCTCCCACCGCCATGCAATATACAGTCATCATTTATCCTCTCATTTGCCTAACACAGTGTTAAAATGCCCTTCCAGTGCTTTGTTTTGCTTACTTTTCCATTCCCTTGCTGTCCTCATGTCAGAGATGTTAAAACCTCTTTTGAACAACTGACATCTCCATGTCAAGGATTTGTGACTGAAGGATGCTTTCTGCACTCTTTACCCTGAAGCCTCTCCCTGCTGTTTAATTACAAGCTTGGGAGCGTGAGACATCATCTATCATTCCTCATTCATTATATTTAATAGATGCACATTTTGGGCTCTTCAACAAACTGACCAGACATATGGAGGATGTTAATCTGCTTATGAAGTTTGCCCTTTTAAAATCAACAATGCCACTGTCTCCTCAGCTGAAATCTCAGGTAATGAAATGTATTAAAAA
>VYZV01008706.1:0-17745 GCA_013401275.1 Pandion haliaetus
ACAGACAGGAGACAGTAGGCACAAACTGAAACACAGAAAATTTCATTTATAAGAAAAACATTCTTTAGTGGAAAACTGGAACGGGTTGTCCAGAGAGGCTGTGGAGCCTCCACCCTTGGAGATACCTAAAATCTGATAGCGCACAGCCCTGAGCACCCCCCTTTGTAGGTGATCCTTCTTGGAGTGGGGCATTGGAGTAGATGATCTCCAAAGGTCTCTGCCAACTTCAACAATTCTGTGATTCAACTGTAATCTATTCTATCAAGCATGTAATTCCTATCCAAACCTAAAAAAGCTGCCACTGTCAGAGAATGGTCATATGATCAGATGACAGGTTACTACATTAGAAAAAAAGTGGAGAACCCATTTTTGCCCTTACCTGTTCCTATTTCAGTGCTGGCCAAGTCTTTGTTAGTCACTTTTCTTTGACTAGAAAGATACTGGGAGATTATAGATGAAGAACCGATGTTTTGATAGGTAGCATTGAGTAAGAATAAATGTACTTACGACAACAAGGACATAATTTTGGAAAGCTTGTCTTACAATGCACCAAAACTCACTTCCTTATGGGACAGCTGGACAGCTGAAGTTAATGGAACTTTGCCAGACAAAGATGTGTTGATGTGTAAGAGAACTGACAGGACTTTCTCAGAAAAGGCCCTTTCAGGGCTGTAATTTTTTTTAAGGGTACCATGGGAGAGCTATGCTGTAGTTGACATGTTGATTTTTATGAGAGATGAACAAGTTGAATTCCACTGAGTGATTTATTTTATTTTATTTTATTTTGTTCATTTTATTTTATTTTATTTTGTTGTGGGCAAATGCATGTCAGGTATAGTGCTAATAATACTAGGTAGGCATGTTTACTTGTTAGTTTAAAATAAATATTCCAAGTCTGCATGTCTTCTTTCTGTAGACTCTAGCATATCTGGGGTTTGTCTACCCTTTTATATACTTCAACAGGGATCAAGTTATGGTTGCATCTCTCATTGCATTTACTCATTGTATAGTAAATATGAAGCCATGATGTCTCAAGATTTTCTGAATATTTTTTTCTATAACCTGATTAAATAAGATGAACCTAGTGCATCTTTTGGAGGGTAAGAAGCAAAAGAGTATCTTATTTGTAAGGTAACACTAGTGATAATGTATACACTTTCCTCCATTTTGTCCCATTAATAATTGTATGCCTTTAGAGTGATCTTGAAGGAGTAATCCTGTTGTTCAGAAACCTTTGATTTTGCTGGTCTTCTTGAAAAGCAGGAAGTAAGTTGTGAAACACACATCATATACATACAGATGTCAAATACACTTAATGAAGATAAGCAGATGCATTCCTTAATAGTAATTAAACAAGAGGAGGGAAACATTGTCCACTTCGATTAAGAATTTTCCCTTCAAGCCTCCCTACCTGACAAGGCATGTCAGTTCCTTCACTTCATTTATATTAATATGCTTTTAAAATTATTCCTTAAAATATACACCACATTAAAAACACCACCAGACTTCTGTGTAATACAGCATTATAGATTTGCAGCTGCAACTGCAATGTTAAGTACTTAAGATTGTGACTTATTGTGCTTAAAAGGCACACAATATTTGAAAGATATTAATGTCAAAGTTATCTCACACTGGAACTCAAAAAAATATTTCTTGTACATATGACTCTCCTTTCAATATGTCCCAGAATGAGATTTTTCTCTTTTACAATGGTAAAAATATTAAATAATTTTCACATTGGTCCATTACCACCCCCTGACCTTTCCTGCTTGTAGCAATGTACTCTAGCCTTTAAAAAGTTTCACACTGTTGACTGCAGACCACCTTACTGGTCTCTGATTCATCAAGACAGTTTTGAATTCTAATACCATCTTCCAGTGTGCTTCCATGTTCTGTTTCATATGCGATTCATTAAGTGTACACTATGTATAACCAGTCCAAGTCAATTGTAAAAGTACTGAACAGAACTGTGTCTGCAAACGATCCTTGCAAGGACTTACTTGAAATGATCTACCAACTTGACAGAGATAGCTGCTATTTAAGGATGGTTTTAAAACTACGTGAGTTCAGAACGACCTTATAGTGATTACTTTTTAGATAATTCTTCAGGATGTTCACAAGGACATCATGTGAAACAAGGTCAAAAGTCTTGGAAAAGTCAAAGTCTAACCTCTAAGCTAGTCAGTCCTTATTTCTGTCTCCTGTAAATCAAACACGTTGTTGCCCCAATCACCATTGCGTATACAAGGTCTCTTGCACAGAACCTTCTTTCTGTTTCTGTTCATGCTGTTTCCAAGTGATGCTGTGGTGCCTTCTGCCGAAACTGCCTTCCCACTCTGAGTTTGGACAACATGGATTGTGAGACACAATAGGGGAGGAATGGAAACTTAATCCTATGGCTGCAGTGGTTATCCCAGCAGGACACCTCTTTTAAAGAGCTGTCCTCTGGGATCTCCCTTTCTCTGAAGCAGAAGACAAGCAGAATTGGTGTCCTTGTCATGGCTACTGCTTTGAGCACAGTCAACTGGAGGTTCTGGGCCTGAAGAAATAGCTTCTTTGTGTGCAAGGGACAGGATCCACAGTGCTGAACTGAGTAGCATTCAAAGGAGCTATGTTCAGTGAAGGGAAGGGACCTTGGAAATCTATTCTCAGGGCTGCCACATGGGCAAGTCAGTTGCTGAAACTACAACTGAAAGACTTTCTTGAACCAGTTTCTGATGCAGCTAGTTGCTATGTAGATTGTATCCTGTAGCTCATGGTCCTCAGGTATTAAAAGGCACAACAGCCATTGCAGTCATGGCACATAGCCCTTAATATAGCACAAAACCCACATTGGGGTGCCACAGGATTTCTCAGTGGCATTCTGCTGCCACATGTCTGTTAGATATGCATTGGGCACTATGTGATGGTGTGGACTCCATAGGTTCACACACTAATATCCCCATCAGACACTGGATGACACTTCAAATGGAGAAGGAGTTGGTTTCTTCCAAAACTAATCTACTTTGAAACCACTGAAATTGCTCTAAGAACCAAACCCAATCCCAGCAAGTGAAGAAAATCCAGGGGTTTATTTCAAAACCCACCCTACTGCTCTGTACCAAAATGCTGTAGATGGAGACAGAAGTACTTACTTTAGGAAGACTGATTCACGAGGCACCTAAAATTTAGATACAGATTACTCCCTTAGCCTACCTTGATTTAACCCACATATGTTTTCACTGTTTTTAAACCCATCCTCAGCCTTCTCTTCTCTCTACTTTTTGTGTAATTCCTTTTCATTTTTCAGATTATTAAAGTGTTTCTACACTTGCATTTAGCTAGAGAGCTGTAATTTTAATTCTGAGTTTTCATTTCATATTTACGTATTGGTGTTGTTTAGTTGGTGAAAGCTTTTTAGAAAGATGTTGTAAAGTTCCAAGTGACTATAATATCTAGGAAACCCTTGTGTAAGGCAGAATATATAATATACACCCCTAGACCACACAGGTATCATGGAATCAGAGAATGTGTCTGGAAAGTTCCAGGGATGAGATCCAGTAATGCAAATAATTACTTGCATGTCGCAAATATTTATTTGGAGTAAATAAAGAGTGAGAGAGGTTCTGGTGCAATGACTAGCCTACTGACTGAAATGATAAACAATTACATACAACTGTGAAAAGGTCTCCATTAGATTTTTGTTATTTCACAGTTTTTCACAGAAGAGTTATCCATTTTCTTGTCATCTATTTCCTCTTCTCAGTCTAAATAACATCACAACAAACCCTCTGTTCAATGTTTCTCATTAAGTGATACAAGTAGGAGCATCACACACATCAGAGCCAAAAAACAGCTAAGAAAACCAGGAATAGCGTGTCATAGTGTGGCTAATATGTTAAGGGAACCAGACACCCTGTAATGTCTCAGCTATCACTGGTGTCCAGATACATAAAAGTTTAAAATACCACAATGCAACTTACAGTATTGACTTTACCTTCATTAAAGAGAGAAGCACTTTATTGCAACCAATTTTTAGTACATGAAAACGTACTTGCTTAGGGTCTATAGTGAACTGTACATACATCAAACAGCTGCACAACCCTGGTTTGTATAGAGCCAGCTCCACAAAGGGAAGCAGCATAGTCACGTTACCACAGATGACTGACTGGCCCTTGTGCATGATATGGTTCATTAGCCTGAGCTCATCACCAGTACAACACTGCTGTATTGCTTATCAGATCTAAGGTAACATCATTCCTATGTCATGCCATGCAGATACAGATAGCAGCTCTCTCAGAGCAGTGAAGAATGGACATATCCATACAGTCATAGATAAAGGGCAGAAGGGCTCAAATATCGTTAGCCAGTCTGATCCCGTCAATGACAGAGTCCACACACAGAATTTCACAGGGTTATTTCTGCTTCAGGATAAGTAATCGCCTTGAAAATTAAAACTTGCCTTTAGAGAAACGTCCAATCTAGATTTAAAAACTGCCAGTGATGCCACACTTCTTTGGTGAGTGAATTTAGCCACTAATTTCATGGATTGTTAAGAAAAAAAAGTGCTTTATTTTTGTTTGAATGTATAGCTTCACCTTTTTGACAGAGGAGCTTGTCAGGTCTCTGACTGTTGGACTGAACAGCTCTTTGCTATTTGTCCTGCTTTTGTGTACCGTGACCAGTTATCCTTGAGTAATCACGTTGATAAGCTAAGTAGATTGAACTTCTGGAGACTTTCCAGGTCTTTAATATTCCCATGGCTTTTCTTTGACCCCTCTCCAAATTATTCACATCCATCATGAATTCTGAGCACTAGAACTGGACACAATATTCCAGTAGCAATTGCTTCTCTGCCAAATGCAGCAATGACTTAACCTTCCACTCCCGTCCAGTGGATACACCTAATGATAGCATTTGCCTTTTTTTGTCTATGTGGTCTCAATAAAGGGTTATAACATGCCCTCTTCAGAATCATTACTTCACAGGAAAGTCCCCTCGCCTGTTTTTATGGCTTATATTATTGTTCCTATGTGTTAGACCCCCTATTTGGTTGTACAGAAATGTCATTTGTCTGTCTATTCTTGCTCACCCAGTGTCCCTGGACACTCTTTCTCTCTGATCTGTCTCTTAATTTATCTCTCCTGCTAACTGTGTGTCATCACCAAATTTTGTCAGACAGAATGTTATGTACCTTTCCCCAGTGTTTTGGGTTTGTGTGGCAGGATTTTGGTAACGGGGGAGGGTCCGCAGGGGTGGCTCCTGTAAGAAGCTGCTGGAAGCTTCCCCAGCTCCAAGTCGGACCTGCCTCTGGCCCAGGCCGAGCCCATCAGTGACGGCGGTAGCACCTCTGGGAGAACAGATTTAAGAAGGGGAACCTGCAGTGAGTAGGGGGATTGGAATGTGAGAGGAACCCCTCTGCAGATCCCAAGGTCAGTGAAGAAGGAGGGGGAGGAGGGGCACCTGAGGAGGCTGATGGCCCTGCAGTCCGTGGTGAGACGGCAGGCTGTCCCCCTGCAGCCCATGGGGGTGAGCAGGGGAGTGGAGGCTCCCGAAGATGGCCGTGACTCCATGGGAAAGCCCGCACTGGAGCAGTGTGTGACTGAAGGACTGCACCCTGTGGAAGGGACATGTGCTGGAGCAGTTAGTGAAGAACTGCTGCCCATGGGAAGGACTCACACTGGAGAAGTTCGTGAAGGACTGTCTCCTGTGCGAGGGACCCCACGGTGGAGCAGGGGACGAGTGAGGAATCCTCCTTCTGAGGAGGAAGGAGAGGCAGAGACAAGGTGTGGCGAGCTGACCCCAACCCTCATCCCCTGTTCTCCTGTGCCGCCGGGGGGGAGGAGGGAGAGAGAACCAGGAGTGGAGTTGAGCCTGGGAAGGAAGGAGGGGTGGGGGGGAAGGTGTTCTGAGGTTTGGTTTTACTTCCCATTATCCTTTTTTGATTTGATTGGTAGTAAGTTAGATTAATTTTGTTTTTCCCCAAGTTGAGCCTGTCTTTTGCCCGTGACCATAACTGGTGAGTGATCCCTCCCTGTCCTTGTCTCGACCCACAAGCTTTTCTTTATATTTTCTCCTCCTCATCCCATCAGGACAGGGAGGAGTGAGCGAGCAGCCTCGTGGTGCTTTTTTGCTGGCTGGCCTTAAACCACGACAGCCAGTCGTTGGTAAAAATGCTCAATGACATAGAGCCAAAAATATTCCCTCTGGCATCTCATGGAAACATAGTTAATCAAACAAGACACAGATACCCTCTTATTTACAATTACATATGGAGATAAACAGTTTTTCATCAATGTGATGTGTGCTATGTTGACCTGTTTTTCTGTAGTGTGTTAATGAGGAAGTCATGCAGTGCCAAGTCAAACCTCTATCAGAAGTTTCTCAGTTCTCCAACCAAAGTTGGATCTTCATTCAAAATTATCAGTAACTTTAAAAAGATCTATTTCTTGATTTCATTGATTGAAATTAATGATATTAACCTTTCTTAATATTTATTAATCAGTGTATGCAAACTCACCCGTTATTTGGCCTAATACTGTGCTCTGGCTGCAAGCCTGCATTATCCATTTTCTGTTTTAAAATAATGGCACAGTGTTAGCTTCTCTCCAGTCCTCTGGAAATTCCAAGGCTTCTTGAAAATCAACAACGGAGGTTCTTTATACTAATCTCAGCACTAATCTTGACAAGGGTTTGGCTGCAAGATTATTGGAACTGTTAACTTAAAAATCATGCAACTTCTTGCACCTGGTAGCTATCCTCAGTACCACTGGAGGATACTAGATCATCATCACCCAACAGGAAAACATCATTCATTTTTCTCCCCAGTCCGCAATACAGAACTGAAACACATGTGGAAGCTTCTGTCTTTTCTGTGTCAGCCATTGCAATTCTGTTAGGGTCATCTGCGCAGGCCAAGGGCACTCATCCTACCTGAACCTCAAGGCAGAATGGTGAGCACTCACCTGAGAGCAAGGGCTGCAGCTCTGGCTGGGGTGTCTGCAGCATCTACCCCAGCGGTTGCCAATGCATCCACCCAGAGGGAGCTGCTGAAGGGAGAGGCTGCAGTGCAGTCCTCAGACTGCAGCAAGTGCCTAGACCTTTCACCTGGCAGCAGAGCTGCCTGCAAAAGGTGTGCCCAAGTGGAGGACCTCCTGCAGCAGGTAGCTGAGCTGCAGGAGGTGGTGAGAAGGGTGCATAGCATCAGGGAGGCTGACAAGGAGTTAGATAGCTGGTTCTGACCACAGTCTTCAGTGATCCCACAGCCCACGGCCAAACAGCCCAAACCTCCCACATCAGCACACACGGAAGGGCAGGTGGCCAATAATGTAGAAGAGTGGAAGCTTGCAACAGCAAGGACCAGCAGGAGGAAGAGCCTTCCCCCAAAGCCTGAGGTGCCCTTGCAGAACCGCTTCACCTCTGCAGACTGAAGAGGAAAGACCTGTCACATCAGGAGAGACGCTGGAGCTGAGTAAGGTAGACCCATCCGCTCCCTGTGTAACAACCAGTGCAACTAAGAAAAGGCGATGGGTGATAGTAGTAGGCAACTATTCTGAGAGGTATGGAGACAGCCATCTGCCAACCTGACACACTCTCTAGAGGTGTGCTGCTTACTGGGGCTTGTGTCAGGGATGTCACCAAGAGACTACCAAGCCTCATACCATCCACCGACTATTATCTGCTGCTGTTGTTTCACAAGGGCACCAGTGATAGAGCCAGGAGTGATCTGAGGAGTATCAAGAAGGATTACAGGGCCCTGGAAGTAGTGGTAAGGGACCCTGGAGCACAGGTAGTTTTTTCATCAATCCTCCCAGTCAAAGGGAAGAGGTTTGAAAGGACCAGTCGAATCTGGCAAATCAACAAATGGTTACAGGATTGGTGCCACAGCCAGGGATTCGGCTACTTAAACCACACGGCTCACTTTGAGAAACCTGGTCTACTGTGGGCTGACAAGGTTCATATGTCAGAGAGGAAGAGGATCTTTGGTCATAGGCTTGCCAAGCTGGTGAAGAGGGTTTTAAACTAAAGTTGCCGGGGGGGGGGTGGGGGGAACCTCAATCCATCCCACTCTTACCAGTTTGATGCCAGTGCCAGCAATAGATGCCAAGAGCCTGGAGAGGGATCACAGTTCAGCAGGAGAGCACCTGAAGAGCAGCACAAAGGAATTCCAGCCAGTAAGTCAGCTTCATCAGGAGCCCAACTTAAATGCCTCTATGCAAATGCATGTAGCATGGGGAATAAACAAGAGGCGTTACAGACATGTGCACACCTGCAGGGCTGTGATCTTATTGGCATCATGGAGACATGGTGGGATGGTTCCTATGACTGGAGTGTTGGAATGGAAGGATACAAGCTCTTTAGGAGGGACAGGCAGGGGAGACAAGGAGGGGCTGTCACCCTCTATGTCAATGACCAGCTGGAGTGCATGGAGCTTTGTCTGGGTATGGATGAGGAGCCGATCAAGAATTTATGGGTCAGGATTAAAGGAAGGGCAGGGACAGGTGACATTATAGTGGGGAGTCTGCTACAGGCCATCCAACCAGGAAGACCAAGCAAATGGGGCCCTCTGTAGACAGATAGGAGCAGCCTCATGTTCGCAAGCCCTGATCCTCATGGGGGAACTTCAAGCACCCTGATATCTGTTGGAGGGACAACATGACAGGGCATAAGCAATTCAGGAAGTTCCTGGAATATGTTGATGACAACTTCCTTCTCCAAGTGATAGAGGACCCAACAAGGAGAGGTGTAGTGCTGGACCTTGTTCTCATCAGCAAGGAAGGGCTTGTGGGGAGTCATAGAATCATTTAGGTTGGAAAAGACCTTTAAGATCATTGAGTCCAACTGTCAACCATGCCCACTAAACCATGTCCTGAAGTGCCTTGTGAATGTGAAGCTCAAGGGCAGCCTCGGCTGCAGTGACTATGAAATGGTGGAGTTCAAGACTCTTAGGGCAGCGAGGAGGTTGCACAGCAAGCTTGCTACCCTGGACTTCAGGAGAGCAGACTGTGGCCTCTTCAGGGATCTGCTTGGTGGAGGAACCTCACACACTCTCTACTACCTTTCAGAGATGATGCTGAGGAGCACCACAATGACATAAACCAGCTCCCTCAGCAAACTTTGATGCATTCAGTCCAGTCCCATGGTCTTGTATATGACCAATTCACTTGAGTGATCTCTAATTCCAGCACCCTCTACCATGGGTAACACTTCTTTCCCCCAGACTCTGCCACGGAGATTCGGAAAGCCTGAAAGCAGACCTTGCCAGTAGGAACCAAGGCAAAACAGACACTGAGTCAGTCTGCCTTTCTACATTCTTCATCATCAAGTCATCTATCCCATTCAGCAGTGGATCTGCATTTTTGATAGTCCTCTTTTTGCTCCCAATATACTATAGAAGTTCTTCTTGTTGCCTTTCCTGTCACTCTTCAGGTTAAACTCCATCCAGGCTTTGGCTTTCCTAACTTCATCCCTTCAAGTTCAAGCAATGCTTTCCATACTCCTCCTTAGTCCATCCCTGCTTCCACTTTCAATGTATTTCCATTTTGTGTTTGAGCTCAGTCAGGCATTCCCTGTTCGGCCAAGCTGGCCGCCTGCCACACCTGCTGTTTCCTGCACATCCAGATGGTCCTCTTGTGCTTTGAGGAGCTGTCCCTGCAGATCACTGCCCTGCCCTATGCCTTTGAGTGAGGGCTTGCTACGGAAGGCACTGTCAAAGATTTTAGCATTTCTACAATTCTGCTAGAAGAACAGTTTTTGTTAGTGTTTCCTAATCCACTTCAGACAAAGCAAACCAGGTAAACTGCTTAAACTAAAGAAATCAGTCCAACTAATTTTTCCTGAAATGAGTTAGAGAGTACTGACTGCCTAAAATCACTTCACTGGCTGGATATAGGGCAGTAAATGGCATAAAGGTGGTAACAAACAGCCGGAGGGAAACAGACCACTGAATGTATGTCTTCAGCCCATGCTCAAATTGTCAATACTTAGAGCAAAATTAGGACAAGTTGATCTGGCACAAACCAAAGTGGACATTTTTCAAGTTATGTCCCAGAACCACCGCCCCCAACACACAAATTTATAATTTATACACATATATATATATGTGCAATAGTTGAACAAGTAATTTTAAATCCATTTTGGTATTTTAAATACCTTATATACCTCTAGATACCTGGGGTATTCTGATACTTTCTCTCAATCTCTCTTCTTGACACTGTTTCATATTCTATTAAATACTTCAATATTAATTTACTTGGGAGAACAACAGGTTATGAGAATATTTCCAAACATAGATTTTAGGCCAGATGAGTGGCAGGAGTTGAGATCATCTCAGACAAGGGTAATATACTGAAATTACGGCTTCATGATCTGGATTATGGGATAAGCCCTCAACTTTCAGAAAAAAAGTAGAATCACTTTTTCTTTTTTTTTTGTGTGTGTGGACAACACCCTGGAAACATCTGCAAACTAAAAATTACTCTTATAGTTACTAACTGGCCTTGAACTAGTTGTGTCCCCTCCTTGTGGTCCTACTGGATATCTGTACTGCTGGAGCTAAGTGCACAACCACTCCAGCAGTGATTGTGTGAACTTCTGGTTGTCCTCACCCTGCCAGCGGGCTTGGAAGGTTTGAAGAATACTTAGTAGAGATGAAAGAAGTTCTCTGCAGTTACAGGTGGGCCTTGTCATTGTGCAAAATCACAGTTCCTGACCTTTAATGTGCCATTGCCCTATCACCAAAAACGTGTCACTAAAAGTGGTGTGTCCTATTGACCATAACTGCCAATTTTGTGGTTGAGATCCACTTGGGAAATGGCTTCTCCCACACCCTTACCAGATATGACATAGAGTCTTTATCAAAACCTTGTTGGTGCATCTTCTCCATGAGTGGTTTAAGTCTCAGTTTATTAGGACTATGAGGGCTGTCATGGTAGGCAAAGGTTGGGGGAGACTTATTCACTGGACCCCGTGAGTTTGGTCCTGTGATACACCAGGGGCCACCTCAACACGTGCGCTCTGTGAGGTACCTCTGCCAAAATCTCACGAGATGGCCAGGGTCCTGATCTGTTACCAACTAACCAACAACCAACCAAATTTTGTAACTGCAAATATATTAAATTTCCAGTTAATTTCAATCATATTTCTGGACAATAACCAAACTAACTGATAGGGGGAAATATTATTCAGTTCCAGCCTTATATTTATTGTAACAGCTTTTATAAAATTCAACCACAAATAAATTATAAACATCAGTTCTTTGGAAAACAGTTAAATGCAGCAATTTTCCTTTATTTCAAATACGTACACTTCTTTTCAGTTATTCCCTGGCTAAAAATTCTAATGTTCTCTCCACTGTTTGTTTTTTCATAATGATTTTGCCATTGTTAAGTCTCCTCCCCTTTACTGGAAGTAACATTTCATTTTTCCCTCTCTTCAAACATGCTAGTCTGCAGATGAGCAGGATACAGAAAAAGGCACACCTACTTACTGAATCTAAACATGCCTGAGTTATCATGACATCTTCAAAGTGCTCCTCTTCCTTCCACTCTGCCCCCCACCCTTGTTGCCACATACATATTACAATTGCTTTTGATGTCAATGTGTCTGGATTCCTGGTTCTAGTGTCAACCATCATCTAGGATACTTAAAAGAAAAATTGAAAGAGGAAGAACAAGTCTGACTAGGCCTGTGTTTTGCTGTAGGAAGCCTTGAGAACATGAATCATTTTAGACATGGGAATAATCAGATTAAAATCAGGGGGGGTTAATCCATTTGTTTTAAGAAGCTGTGAAAATACCTTACAAAACCATGGACTAAGAGCCAAATCTAGATCCATGGTTTTGTATACATAGCATAACCTGGTACTTTGAGCTACGCTAGAAAGCAGGAGCAAAATAGATACATTAATGGGTACTCTAATCAGGTATCAGCCATGCTAAAGCCCAAGTGGTGGTTTTCAGTTGCCTAAACACAGATGACTAGAATAATTTGAGATGTCTTGCGCTCTGCCTGCTCTCCCCAGTGTCTCTTTTTGTGTGCCATAGTTGATGTGCTCAGTGTGATGGGTGGTGAGAAACATCCCTGAGGTCTCTGGGTCATCTTCTGCAGATCTCCCCCCCTACCATTTATTGACCAATCTAACAAGTCTACATTTGTATTGACATTTTGGATACAGTCCCACATCTGTACCAGTGAATCTTCTGTGATAGTCTGCTTCTAAGCACACGTAAGATTGCTACCATTTTGGCACAGCTGAGCAGCTCAGCATATATCTCATGTTTATACATAAGCAGGATTTTAAATTATGCCTGTTTTCCAAGAAGCTCAGTCTGGCAGGTAGACTCTGTGCACACATAACACACTTCTAATGCATAAACTCCATGAAGAACACAGCAGTCATGACCATCTTCCTTCTAAAATTCAAAACCAGTGTATTTGCTATGCAAAAAAGGGTATTTACTATTCAAAAAAGGTTATTTGCTGTCTTATTCCCTTCCAGCCCTTTATAGAATAACTCAACAGATACAGTACCTTCTAAAAAGCTGGGTGAACATGACTTTTCAAACGTCAGTTTGCCTTTTCTCACCTCTAAAAAGTATACCAGACATCAGGCTGCAGGCTGCTAGTGTCAAGAAACAAAGATTATCCATCCCTGCTGTTCATCTGTGCCACTATACAAAAATAAAAAATGCAGCCAAGACTGATTAGTCTGGAGAACAAGCAGAAAACTGATTACTCTTCTTCAGCAATTAAGACACTCACAAATGTGGGATTCTCATTCCTACTCCAAATCTGCATTTGACATGAAGCAGTCACCAGCTAGCATGAGCACTGAGTGCATTCATGATTTCTTTTTCTTGCTAAATTACGTAAAGCCCTGAATGTAAAGAAAAAAACCCAATGAAATCTATCTTTTTTCACCAGAAAGAGAATGCCTCATCAACACGTTACAAAAGTCATCACAAAGCAGCTGGATTTGCTTTCTGTGACTAAATAGTATCTATTCAAGTCTTTATTTAGAACAAGGAGGGTAAGGTCACTGCAAGTCAGTCATCAGAAGTGTATAAGTTAGAAATCAAATTATTTTGGATTGCTATTTGTATTTCCTGTTATATATGGAAAAAGTGCAGAAATCCACTAAGCTGCAACTTGTGAGGCAGGCTAGGAATTAGTTCTAAATTCAAATTTTTAGTGTGGCATAGATAGCAAAGACATATCAGTTTTAGCATTGGCACAGATACCCACAAATCTAAGATTGCTGATGGACAAAGTCTTTTACTTTTCTTCAAACAAACTGTAATTAAGCCTGAGTCTGCTTGAATGTCATGTGAAAGATTGCCTTACAACTCTAGGATTTCTGTCATTGTACTCACGTCTACTTGTTCTTCTGAACTTAGAAGATTTTCTAAAA
Source organism: Pandion haliaetus (assembly GCA_013401275.1). Lineage (NCBI taxonomy): Eukaryota > Metazoa > Chordata > Aves > Accipitriformes > Pandionidae > Pandion > Pandion haliaetus. The sequence goes on from VYZV01008706.1 coordinate 13,391, forward strand.
TTTGTCTGGGGGTTTTAATATCTTGGATGTCTACAAAAATATTTAAATTCAATTTAATTTCTAGTACCATATATTCTCTTTTTTCAGCTCTAAACCTAAATAAACAATAAAGCATGTCTTAAATTTCAAATGTAGAATTGCACATGTAGGTACTTTTTCTTTAAGTAAACTTACATAATTATTTAAATTTTAACAAGAACTTTAGAGAGCATTATGCCTTTTTGGTGTGCAGGTTCTTTGAGCTTTTTAAAATAGAATAATTAACTTAATTTGACAGTATGATATAATGGGTATTTTCAGTCCCAAATCCCAAATGTAATCGATACATACGTTGCGTGCACATCTCTCCAGAACACCATGCGAAACCTCCAGGAAAACCTAGCCCCTGCAACGAAGGGAAACTACAGTCTTATCACCATGTTGGTAAAGCCAGCAACACCCTATCTATACTGGCATCTGGTCTCTCAATAATGTCACAGAGCAGTCCACAGGCAAGCAGCCAGCATTCAAACTCCAAGGCAGAGGACCCTTACTTCCCAGGCTATACATTACACACAGCTTTTGCCTGGTCCAGGCAGCCAACAGAGAAGTATGCTGGATTTTTACTGTTCCTCAGAATTCCTGAAAATACAGAGTTGTCACTGGCCGTGTTGCTTCCATGCGGCTTCATTTTCTGCCTGGAAACTTAATTATGGGAGATTTAAGAGATTTTTGAATATTTATCCGAAATTTAATAGAATTTTGAATATTCATCCAAGATTCAGTTGTGGAAATCCTGAATGATATACTGATCTCCTGTCTACATAACCTGGATTTGATTGCAGCATGACTAGAGATCAACTGTACAGGAGGTTCACTGAGAACATGTCCCGTATGCAGCACATTTTATGTTTACTTTCACATTAATGGAATAGCACAAAAAAGAGTAGGTGTTTATTGTCTCCTCCAAGCATAGGACTAAAACCCATACGATACTCAGTAAGTGTAAATTTGTAAATTATTAGTAGGTTCCCATTATAGTTTTGGCCCATGCAAATCGGGATTCTTCCAAACACTTACTAGATGTTAGCATGGGCCAGGGACCACCCTCTGTAAACATAGTGCAGCCACACCAGTTGAGGGCTAAGGGAATTCAGCTCTATGGGTGTAGGCCACTCCATGCTAGTGAATGCTTACAGGCACATTTAGTTTATGTGCCTAAATGTAGCATATGGGTACATCTATACTAAGTAGAGAGAAACAGAGAGTGGGGTCAAACACTAGACCCCTTCATGATAGCCTTCTATTACTGCCTCTTTATTAGCTGTCCTGGACATGTTTTGGGTTGCTCATACTAGCTCTCCTCAAGACAAATCTCTAGAGATGGGCTAACCCTAAGCAGTTTGGATGCAGGCTCATCTCTGCCACTAGAGAACTATGAAGTAGCCCATGGTCCAATTTAACTAGATAAGGTATAACCTTAATCGGTCAGGGACATCAGCATCCTATAGGTATGATGGAGGTACTGATAACACCTGATAGCATACTAAAAATCAATCCCAGAAAAGTCAGTGAGACTTTCACATGCAGTGTAACACAGGAAGATAATGTGAAATATATTAGCCTGAGAGAACAGAGACAAAATGAGCGATCCTCCACTTCCCAACAGACCATAACATAGCTAGAGAAGATCGTGCCTTCCGTTCTCCATGTTGAAGCTGGACCACTGTGCAGAAAGGACCACAAGATTCATGCAGCCAGAGACAGTACAGGAAAGAAAACACCATGTTCAGCAGATCAGGGACACAAGGGTTCCTCGGGAGAGTTTGTATTGTGATCCATACATCAAGCACTGGTGTAATCCCGTAGTTTATTAATAAAAAGTGGTTGAGCAGTCCTAGCAGAACAGAGCTGAAGCCAGGATCCCTTCCTTCCACAAATTTCTCTTCTCACAAGGATTCAGAATCAGCATGGGGTTGAACCCCATTACCTCACAGACTTTTTCTTTCATCACAGAATCACAGAATGGTTGAGGTTGGAAGGGACTCTGGTCCACTGCCCCTCCTCAAGCAAGGCCACCTACAGCTGGTTGCCCAGGACCATGACCAGATGTCTTGTAAATATTTCTGATGGGTGAGACTCCACAGCCACTGCAGGCAACCTCCTCCAGTGCTCAGTCACCCTCACAGTAAAAAAGTGTTTCCTGATGTTTCAGTTTGTGCCATTGCCTCTTACCTTCATCCCTGCACAGCGATTCAGCTTTAACAGCAAATGAAGACTGTCCCTGCATCTTTATTTTGGCAGTGATTATATCAAATGGCAACTATGGATTCAAAGCTCTTTATAAAAAGGACTTGAAAAGCAAAGCTCCCACTTCCTATTTCATGAGAACTGTGTCCTGCCTCCAGCCACATAATGAACTGAACCCTATGTTGTCCGTATGCTCAGTGGAGCATAAGCACCTACCGACTCCAGCTGGGTTTCTCTTCATTTCATGCAGGTATCTAAGGACTTTCCTGATATATAGGTGTTTACAGTCCACAGGAGTCACTTAGGTACCATAACTGGTAGACTTAATATACCCCTACATGTTTTCATTGGCCTGTAAATTGATCAAAGAATCCATCAGTAGAAGACAAACATTCCTTGACAGCATCAGATGGTAAAAAGTACCTTATAAAATAAATAGTTAATAGTATCTAGTAAACACATCATGTCTTAAGCACTATCTTACTTTATTGGAATGTAACAAAGATTAGAAGACATGAAGACAACTAGCAATTATATTAATAATTTTGTTTATTGCTTACTGAGTTACTTTAGTCATCCTGAATGAGACTGAATGACCAGTTTGGCAAGTCTCTCTGAAGAATGAGTACTTAACATTTAACAGAAGCATTATTAGTTTGCCCTTTAATACCCCCTGTACTTCAAACCTGACAGCAGTTCAGCATACATCCTCCTCTGCACTCAATCTAAATCCCATTAAAGTCAATGCAAGTCTCTCCCATTTTAATGGGATTTAAATCAAGCCTTTAATCCTCAGTGTCTGTGTCACTGAGAGACAAAATTATGCAGTTTTATGATGTAGATACTGCTGCAATGGGAGGTGAATGGTAGGAATCAGTGCAAGTTACTATGAAAAAATGTATCTTTGTGTATCTTCCTTATTGATGAGAGCGTAAGATCTTGTACCCTTTAAGAAAAGCTAAAGCAAAGTAAACATTTAAAATGTAAAATCTTGACGCCCTTCACTGCCAAATCTACAGCTCTGAAGGGATTCATCTGCCTTCCTTAATGAACTTGCCTAAAAATTGGAAGCTAATCCTTCAGGTTCCCTTCACAATAAAAGGAAGAGTCACCTCCAGAGGGCAATTCATCTGATCTGTCTTAGATGTATATTTTAAGCTGAGATGAACAGCCTTCCTCTGATACTTATGTCTTGTCATAGATCATACCGGGAAGCTTGAACGGATAACTCAGACTTAGGTATCTAATTTTTAGCAATCTGTAATTGAAGCAGTTATGTCTCACCCCTTACTGTTTTTTTTGAAAATGGTAAGAAGTACACTTTAAGCCTGGAAAGAAGGTGGTTCACCTTTGCTGTGCTGGTGTTCAGTTCCATTTCTAAGCCTAGGTGCAAGGAGCATAACACACTGGTTTGAGCTGCATAAGAAGGTAATTTTTTTCTTTTTTTAACTAGAATACATATTTTAGCTAAAAATAACTGTTCTTACATACATATTTTGAATTACGGAGCTACCATCACATCCCTTGTTAGGTTATTGCTACGATTAATCATCCTTACTATTAATCATATTATCCCAGCTGTGGTAGAACTTCATCATTTCTTTATTGTTTGATGCAAATCCTTTCTAATTTTGTAGTTCACAGTCCCTATGTTCAAGGCTTGCATTAGCCCTTTTTATCACAACAGTATGTGAGGAGCTCATAGATAATTTGGTGTTCACTGAAACTCCTTAGTGCTTTTAGGCATGTCGCTTTTCAAGGCACATATCCTTTAATAGTAATATGGTCTATATTCACTTTTCCTACAGTGAATGCTTCATAATTAGCTGTATTACAAACCTGTTACTCTCCACCAAAGAGATTCTGTGAATTTGCTCTGCTGGCAGAGCTATTTTAGCAAAACAAGATACTAAAGGAGTTTTTCCACCAATGTATCAACCACACCTACTTTAATGACTAAGCCAAAATTAGAGCTGCATTTTATGTGGACATATATATGAGTTTAAGGTGTGTGATTTTTTCCCCAGCTCAGCTGAGACATCATACTGACAGAAACACTTTCTATCATAGTCCAGATCCATACTTAAAATTTGCCCACAGAACCTTACTAATAGAGTTATGCTGCA
>VYZV01008706.1:17754-62495 GCA_013401275.1 Pandion haliaetus
GCAAAAAAAAAAAAAAAAAAAAAAAAAAAAAAAAAAAAACAAGCAAAAAGAAATCTTAATGTACACATAGCTTTCAGTAGGAAGTATTTTTGGGGATACAACTTGGCAAGCTCCACTAGCAAACACACACTTATTCCCCTGTTATACGTTTACACACTTCTATACTGCCTCATTTCTAAGTCTTTTATTGTTATAGAAGTGCCACCCCCAAAAATCAGTCCCTTGTTGCTATGACGTGCTGAAAAAAAGTGTTTAACACCTGTTTCAGTCTAGCTTGCAATATGAGGTGCATGAATGCTCTTTCATCCCCACTATTTAGCTGTTAATTCTCCATGTTATTGCCAAAATATGACTACTATAAAAAATTACTATTATGAGAGTTCAGTTGTGGACTATGTAATGAAATTGCTTTGTTACATATGATGTAATTATTGAACCAGGAACTCTTGTTCTTTTTCTGCCTTGTATTTGAGAAAAAAACCCTAAAATATTAAAGTTACAATTGCATAGAGGGAGGTCTGTTTTTTTGTGGATTTTTCAGAAAATATAAAAAATAAGTGCCTAGGACTAAATTCCCACTTGTAAACTATACACTAGAATACATGTCAAAACACAGGAAATACCATAAAACTTTGAGTCACATCATAGAAAATGTATAGCTGTGTCCAAGCAAGAGTATTCTTCAAGCCACTAAGTTTTATGTATAACACGTATTAATGGGTATGGTTTGAGCTAAGGGAAGAGTTATGGCGACATAGAAATCTAGGGATCTTGAAAAAGTGAACAACTTCACTGGCTTGAAAAAGACTTTTATAAAACCCAAAAAAAAAAAAAAAAAAGTTGTATGCGGTTGAAAGGCTCTAAGATCTTCCTAGTAAAATCATGATCAACCAAGCTACCCTTGGAAAAAAAAGAAAATAAGCAAGTAGGCAGAGTGAGGTAAAGAAAATTCAGGATCAGGAGTCGATTTTTAATTTGTTTGTGGGACCACTTGAGCGCTTACAGCTCACAGCTACCCAACTGATGTAACCACAGCACTAGGACTAGGTTGCTTGTGCCTTGTCATTACAATGCTTTCTTTTGTCTGACGGCTGCAAATGTTTGACAGTCATTAGAAAGTCATCCAAGGAAATACTTCCTTTCCATGTAGAAGATCCTTGTCGTGGATTTTTAACACTGAGCTTTCTCAGTAATTCAGCTATCATTAGCAAAAGAATAGTTTCTTACAGCCTGCCTCTGCCCTTAAGGGTCTTTTATAAAGAGGACAGAAGCTCTTTGTTGTCACTCCTTCACACGTTATTAACAGAAGTTTAACAAAAAGAAGAGGGGCTTGTTACATGCCCGCTGCAATTTGTCTTTTTTTCAGTTCATTCAGATCTTCATCATGTTTAACCAGAAGACGGATTAACCCAGATCCAGGGTGACTGTTTCCATACTAAATAGAAAATGAATTTGAAAAAGGCAGACAGAATAATCTCTCCCTGCAAAGAACCGAATCAGCTAACGAGACAGTGAGTATTCCTGCATGCCAAACAACATTTATATAAAACAAAGTGCTGCTCAACAAATGAAAGTAAACCTCAGTAATATATTATCTTGATAATTTGATATGATCATCGTTTTGCCTAGTTGATGTTTTTACTTTTTGTCTCTGCTGCCTCATTCTTTCCATGCTACATATACACATCCGTTGCTGAGCCCCCCAATTGTCTTGCACAAAGCAGTAACTTACAGCGATTGTTTCTAATCCTGTTGCATTCGGGTCTGCAATCTGATATCTGTGATGCGGCTGTCAGCTGGTGTAAAATAGGATTGCTCCACTGATGACAGCAAAATCAGGCTGACTCAACGCTAGCTGAGCCTCAGCTTCCTCAGTTCTGCCTTTGGCAGGGTCAACGCGCCCCAAACGACTTGCCACTTTTTACAATTCTAGCAATACTTTTGATGAATTTGGGACCATGCCCAGTATGAATCATAGGCAACTATCCAGCACTACTGCTCAGGGCAGGAAGTTGTAGATCTTTCCATTACGGCCCAATGAGTCACTTAGCTTTCTGTGAAAATTTCTGTTGGTTCAGAATTTCATAAAGGGATGATGAAAACCAAAGAGACACATACATAAAAAAGGGAGTTTGCAACATGGGAGCCAGTGCCGCACATCATGCTGATGTACTAAAAATCTCTGTGACTTCTTGGAAGTCAAGAGCTCTCAGCCTAAGAAATTTTGAGAGTGTCTGAATGCTGAAGCTTAAAGTTAACATTGCTTAAGCGCAGCTTATCCAGGAAATGGTATTTAACCTATCTTTTTCTTAGAGTGCTGGTTACATGTTCCATTTTATTTGGTAACAAAATTAATTCCTGAAAAGTCCCATCCCCTTCTATCAACTATTCCCACTCCCTGTTGTAATTCTCAACCCTACACTGTGCTCAGGAAACATCACAGGGTTGTGCTAGGTCTGTACAATGATCTAGGTTGAAAAAAAAAAAAAAAGCCGTACCCCCAGCCAAACATAGCTATTGTGGCTATGGAAAAGTTGACATGGGGGACCAAGCAGCTGTGGCTGGACAGGAACCTTTCAAGACAATTTCAGCACTGAAAAAAGAAATCTGTAATGCGTAACTACAATTTAAAAAAAAAAAAAGTATATGGGTATATGGGAAGCATTTAAATCTTCTATATCAAGAACAGTGCAGTGCAGGTCTACTGGTCTAGTTCACAGGGAACAAGTAGTTAGGGGATGCTCTCTCCCTACAGGTAAAATTCTTCCAGATATCTGATTGGTTTGTGCAACCTCCTCAATTCAGGGAGTGTAAACAAGTTGGTCATGTGTGTACAGTTCAAGATGGTTGTAAACAGCCTGGCAAAGAAAGCCAACAGTGCGGTGGTGAAGCCTGTGGATCATACGAAGTCATTTGAGGTAGTGTAAGCAAAGGTAAAGTGCAAAGAACCACAGAAGCACCTTAAGTGACTGAGCAGTAAAACGGCAGGTGGAATTCAACACAGATAAATGCGAAGTCATGGGAGAAGCCATTTAGAAAAAAAGACCTAGTATCACATGCAAAAATGAGATTATATATAAAATGAGTTGATATATTCTGGAGAAAGATCTTGGGGTTAGGCTAGATAGCACTGTGAAAGCACCAAGTTAGTGCTCAAAAACCAGGTAGAATATTAGGAAACGTTAGGAAAGGAATACCAAACAGAACAGTAAACATTGTTATGTCATTGTTTAAATCCATTGGTCACCCATGTGTTGAATAAATACTGTGTACAGCTTTGATGTCTTCATCACAGAAAGGATAGTAGGAACTGACAATGACTTGCCCTGTTTTTTCTCTTCCCTCTGTGTCCACATATGGACACTGCTAGGGCAGGGTACTGTGCTAGAGACACTCTGTCTGAACCATTCATAGAATCATAGAATGTTTTGGGTTGGAAGGGACCTTAAAGATCATCTAGTTCCACCCCCCCCTGCCATGGGCAGGGACATCTTCCACTACACCAGGTTGCTCAAAGCCCCATCCAACCTGGCCTTGAACACTGCCAGGGATGGGGCAGCCACAGCCGCTCTGGGCAACATGTTCCAGTGCTCACCACCCGCACAGTGAAGAACCTCTTCCTTACATCTAATTTAAATCTACCCTCTCTCAGTTTAAAGCCATTATCCCTCATACTATCACTACACTTGCTGATAAAGAGTCCCTCCCCCTCTTTCCTGTAGGCCCCCTTTAGGTACTGGAAGGCTGCTATAAGGTCTCCCCAGAGCCTTCTGTTCTCCAGGCTAAACAACCTCTACTCTCTCAGCCTGTCTTCATAAGAGGGGTGCTCCTGCCCCCTGATCATCTTCATGGCCCTTCTCTGGACTCATTCCAACAGGTCCATGTCCTTCTTATGTTGGGGGCCCTGGAGCTGAATGCAGTACTGCAGGTGGGGTTTAATGAGAGGGGAATAGAGGGGCAGAATCACCTCCCTCGACCTGCTGGTCACTCTTCTTTTGCTGCAGCCCAGGATATGGTTGGCTTTCTGGGCTGCAAATGCACATTGCCAGGTCATGCTGAGCTTCTTGTCAACCAACGCTCCCAAGTCCGTCTCCACAGGGCTGCTCTCAATCCATTCTCCGCCCAGCCTGAATTTGTGCTTCCAATGCCCTTACATGTATGTGGAGATTATTTTCTGACTGAGAGCTACTGCTAACAGTTCTGAGAAGTGAGTGTTGGCACCTAGTTCCAGCTGAAAAATGTAATTTGGCAATGGTTTACCGGTTGTGTACTCAACACTGTACATCCATGTGAGGATAGAGGGGATGAAGGCTCAATTACAAAATGAGCATTTGAAACACTATATGTATGCCTCAAGTATAGCCAGCAATCAGTCTGAACAACTTGCTATCCTACCTATACAGATATAAAGTTGAATGTTTATGCACATGGAAGTAATGTTATATAATGCCATAACTGCTCAGTACTGTGATCAGGGTTAAAATATGGCTCAAATATATCCTCAGTGTCTGTGACCAAGCCATGACAGGTACAGACACAGATTGCAATTGTCTAAAGCAGTGCTCTAACAGGGTTATAAAATAGCTTAGGGCTGCTACACAGAAAGGGCTTTTGATGCCATTCTCCCATGCCCAGTTCAAGCCCACCCCAGCTTTCCCACAGCTGCACACAATGCCAGCAGTGCACCACCAACGCTGGAAAGCTCACAATCAAATTTATTTGAATGCTCAACTATTAACAGTTGCAAACCCCATGAGAAGCTGATTATTTCTTTTTGTATCAGCAATATTTACTACGTGGGAAAGCACAAGCAATTCAAATGATGTATTTCTGCTGCTGAAAATAAAATATCATTTTCAGATCTCTGAAAATATCACAGACTTCAGTAACATCAACAGTACCCTATTGTTGGCAACAGTTGCAAGTAACACACACCCCATTCACTTGACTGCTCAAACACTAAGGGACGTATTCTCTTCCTCATTCTGCTTCCCCTCCGCTCAGCTGCTAAAATGACAAAAGGCAGCCAGCTGAATGCTACGGGCATTTTTAGAGTATAAACCTCATGCCTTCACATGCTCTTAGGAAAACAGTAGTGCAGACACACTCAGCTGCTTCAGAGCAACTGAGCAATATGGAGATACAAGTTGGACTAAGAAGAGATCAGCATCAGCTCACATCAGCACTGTGTCTACACTGCTTCCTGACCATGAAAACAAATGGAACAGGAGACCTGACAACCTCTTCCTCAAATACTTTACTTGGATTAGGGCTCACAAGCAGCTTGAGTAGCTGGTCACCCCGAATACTGATATTTTAGGTGTCAGCTGGGAAAAGCAAGTTCAAAGTTAAGCAGCACCCTGATCAAACCAGTGGTGAGTTCTGGTGGAAGAAGGTCTAACTGATGTTCATCAGCAGGGAGAACAATTTTTCTAAAATGGGACCTGTGTAAAGTATTTATTTTGGAAACAAAGAGTGTACACAATATAGTCATTGTGGCAGTAACCATGAAATACCCTTAGGTATATATTAAAAAAAAATGGCCTACTGTTAATGAGTAGCAACATTCATACTGCAATAGATGTCAAATATCCAGAATAATAGTAGAAGAGGTAAGGACAGTTACCTCTGTAGCATCATTCACTATACAGAGATCTTGGACAATCTGAGACCTTGCGCAATGAGAGTGTAGCTAATAAGAAAGCTGCAGCATTGGTTCATACCTGTACAGGTGTCTAACCCAGGATTGCACAGTGAAGAGAGAGGAAGCTTCCTGAAGCACAAGAAGCTGCCAGTAGTACTAGGAACATAGGACCCAAACCCCAGGACCTCTTCAGCCTCAAAGAGTCTTTTAGTGGCAGTGCCACCACCACTTTCTTTGTGTGTTTTCAAGCAAAATCGGTGCTCTCCATGTGAGTTAACCAGTCTGATCACTGTAAATCAGCCTTGATCTGAGGAAATTTCTGGAGTTCAGGTTCCCACAGGTCTAGAGTGGGAGACTTCTGAGTATACATGAGATCCTGCGTTTTTGGGGCTCAGGGAACTGTGTGCTACAAGTCTAATAGAATTAGATGTTTTCAAGGGCTGTCAGCCATGTATTGTAGACATCCTTAATTTATCTTTTGAATCTTGGCATCAAAACTCAACCTAAATCCATATGAATACCTCTCAAATCCCAGTGTGAACATTCTAATTTGACACTGAGAGTGCCTTCTGCACCTGAGCATAATCCCAAATTATACCCATTCTCAAAATGCATTAAGCAAAATTGTACAAATGTATTGTTATTGCAGAGAAGGTGGCACATGTAAGAACCTCAGGCATGCTCTGCTGGTGCTTTTCTCTCTTCCAGGATGATAGAGTTTAGAGAAATCCTCCCTTAAATAATGTGATTTGACTAGGTGCCTGAATCTATGTGAAATAAATGCAGAACACATGGCCTAGACAAAAGGCTGTTCACAGTGAACAATATCTAGCTGAGACTCTATTTAAATATCTTAGTGAAGTCAACTGGGTAATCATAAAGTACTATTCATGTACAATATGTATGCAGGAAGCAGAAACATTCTTTCTACAGAAGAAAAATCTCATTAAAAACTCTGCTGCATTTCTTCTAAAAGCAGAAGCAGATCATCATACCAGGCAGAGTATTCAAGTCTGAACTCAGAAGGGAAAGCAGGAAAAAAGAAGGAAAAACAACAGCAATGACCTCCTTCTTATACTTTAGGAAATGCTTGTTTGGAAGAGTTGCATGAGAACATACAGACTTAATGTTTTTGGTTTCTTATCAGGCTGGACCAAGCTCAAACCAATACCCTCAATGTTAAAAGCCGTACATGTCTTTTCGATGTTCCTAAACAACCCAACCCTTCCTACTAATAAAATACATTACTCAGAAGTCCACACCACTGAATTACATATAGCTTGTAAAAACAATGGAGTCTAGACAACAAACTGACAATCAGACCATCAAGTCTGTATCCCCTCAAACAGAGGACATGAAGAAAAGGAGTCTGATGCTCAGCTGCTCTAAAGTCTGAGGTAGCGAAGTGATACCTGTCAAAAGCAGATAAGGGTCTGGTATTTGGTGCTTAATAGTTTGCATGTTTTAAGGGCAGCTTATTTATTAGGTATATATATATGGGAGATATTACAGAGTATCTATTCCTGAATGAGCTATGAACCTGTTAAATTACCATGTCATTTAACTTTTTAGGATTTCAGTTTTTACCCTGGGAGATAGAAGGGAAAACATCTTCACTGTAGAAATGTTGAAAGTTTCATCAGTGCCAGAGACTATTTTGTAGGTGTGTTTCCTACAGTGCTCATCAATTTTTGATTAATAATACTCTTATTGTTTTTGTATACTTTTTCCTTCTTATATTTACCACTGATGTTTTTCTGATATGTGAAACATTAAATTCTGAGCTGGACATTACTTACCTGTAAATAGGGTTCACCAAGATGTGTTGGTCAAAAGCCTCTTCCCTCTAGGTACACAAACCCATCAAATGCTTAGCTCAAACTATTTTTCTCTCCAGCAGTCCCAGCACTGTGTGTGCATCTTCATTTCTGTCCCATGCAGACAGTATAGAGAGGTGAGCATTTTCTGCTCCCCCCTTTCCTTGCAACCACAGGATTCCAGAGTATGAGGGGCTCCAAGGAAGAAGAAAAAAGAAGGTGGTTATAAAATGTACATGAGTACAACATAAGAGCTCCATTCACAATTAAGTCCCATCTCTGGATGTTTGTTCATTCTACTTCGGGTGACCCCAGTGCCTACAGGTATGTCAGAGGTTTGTGTGAGCAGGGAATTGCTTTGCCAAGAAAAAGTGTGTGTGTGCGTGTGCAAGAGCAGAGCTAGACCAAAATCCATTCTAGGAAGGTAGGGTGGGCATAACTGGCAAGGTTTATGTAACATGGGGCTACAGGAGTGATGTATGTGGGAGGAGGCCATGAACCATCCTATACAATCACAGCCGGTTCCAGCCAGCTCAACAACCAACCCAGCCTGTGCCAAAACCTCAGCTGGTCAGAGAAGCACACAGTGCCTCTGCTCAGACATATGTAAGACAGGGCAGTGCTGCTGGGGGCCCAAAGGGAGGCAGGCATATGAGGAGACACAAAAGGAGACAGAGGAGGGGACACGTGAAGATACAGTCGGAGGCATACAGAAGGTGACATGGAGGGAGACATAGAGGGAGATGCACTCTTGAAGGAGACATTACTTGCCAGAGGACTGCAGCCCATGGATAAGCCTATGCCGGACCAGGTACACCCCTGAAGGGACTGCGGCCTGTGGAGGAAACCCCACCAGAGCAGAGGAATAAGAGCAAGAATGAGGAGGAGCAACAGAAAGAAACCACTATGCACTGATCCCAAACTCCTGTGCCACCCATTGCCTCACTGATGGGATTGAGAGCTGTCTCCACTGACTTTGAACCTGGGGAAACAGGTGGGAAAGTGCTTTCTTTGTGTTTGTTTAATTGTTTGTTTTCTTTGTTTCTCAATACCCAAATCTGTAATTGAAAGTTTATGCTCATAGGCTATACATTCAATCCAGTTAAATTTGCAGAGGCAAGATGTTTTGCCCCAACAGGACAGGAGAGGCTGTCTTCAGCTGAGGTTCTGGAAGAGAACAGAGGAGGTGACAGCATGTCCACAAGTCCTTTATGCCCTTTGCAGTAGGATTCAGAAGCCTCTGTTTCTGATCCCATCCATGATATCCATGTGGGCCTTTCCGTAGGCCAGCAGTGGAGTGAGAACTAATCTTACCTGGGTAATGTCACGGTGCCTTCTTCCTTCAGCTCTCCACTCATACAGGAAACAGACTTCAGTTTCACTCTTTCTGGAAGGAAGAAGGAAAGAAGATGGTGAAAAGGTTGTGCAGAAAGAACTGGCATTGTGGCATGACAAGGAAACCAAGTGCTGCCAACAGCACTTGTTTCTAGAGAGGTTTATATTCAGATGACTTCTTGTCACAAAGCTGGCATTCCTGTCTCTGCAATATGAGAACCCTCTGACAGTTCAGAAGTTTGACAGAAAGGATGTTTCTCTGTTTATCTCCATTTATGAGCCACCTGAGGCTATTATTTTATTTCTGAGCAGGATACACAAGTATTTCTTTTTTTCCCTTTTCTTTTTCCTAGCGGTCAGGAATTGTGTGAGAAAGAAGGATGAAACAGATGAGACAACAAAAAACATATGGCATACAACCTGGATGTATAGTTTCATCCATGTGTCTTCCTTTGCATTTGTGTCAAATTTCTGAGAATCCGGTATGTCTAGCCTTGGGAGAAAGAAAAAAAAAAAAAGAAAAAGAAAAAAAGGAAGTGGGGGACTGTTAGAAGAAACCTGGCCTGAGTCAGCTGGTGGTAATTAATTAAAGTCCTAAGTGTGATCCAGATATAGAGAGTCTGTGCTCAGTAGGTGTAATTTAGATAGAGGCGAGTTACTATTGTCCACAGTAACCCACAGATCCAACTCAGCCTGAATGAGCCCAAACTTCATTGTAGCACGAAAAAGTGCATTAAAGTATAACTACACCTCATAACAATGTAGGCATTTCAGAGATAGGCACTTTAAAAAGGTTAAAAGATAAATTGTCTTTTTACAACTTTTTTCCATGTAGCCACATAAAGAAGTCAAACCGTCTTATTGCATCGATTAGCTTGACAACTCTACTGGGTAAATTATGAAACGAGACTTCTTTGCATTACTTTTTGCGTACCTGAATTCATCCTATAATAGAGTCACTCATTAAAGCATATACTGCATCTGAAAATTTCAGTATTTCCAGTTTAGTGAAATTTTTGTTTTACTAATTCAGTTCTCTGTGTTTGGCTGTAAACACTGCATATATTAGTATTGAATATAGTTTAGATCAAAATGCTGTTTAATTACCTAAAGTGTTAGTTTATTACAAAGAAAGGTATTTCAATATATAGGAAAATGAATGTGTAGTTACTATGATATTACAATGACAAATGAGTTGAGGGAATGACATACTACAAGGACACATTCCAAAAGACACTAGTTGAAAAAGCCTTGTGTCATTAACTTTATTGGGAGCCCTTCCAAAAGACTCAAGTTGAAAGAACTCATGCCATTAATATTATTGGGAGTCATTCCAAAAAGCCAGTAGCTGAAACAGCTTCTTGTAGGATGATTTATTTGTTGATTTAAGCAGATAAGTTAACCCTTTTGGTATTAAATGCTGGATTTTGACAGCAATTCACTGCACTAATGGTGCTTATAAAGGGAGCTGGGGTATCCTGGACTAATATTCACTAAATGTTGAAATTAACCATTTGAAATCAGGGAAGTGTTTTTCTGTCTTCTCCAAGCCCATTTAAATAAATTTTATGTTCCTTTTTCATGGCATAAACACATTTATTCTCCTGGTCCTTCACAGCTTGGTCCTTCTCTATTCCCTCTATCTAATATTTATCACTGACATGCATTGTTACTATTACTTTTTCATCTGAAGTGCTCTTTTTCTTCCAGGACACACCATGCCCCTGCAGACAAGTTCTCAAAATTTTTAATTTATTGGCCAGTGCTTCTGCACTGATAGTAGCTTGAAATACTCACTTGTCTTCTTCCAAAAACGTCTCTGCATGACTGTCTCACACAGGGTGCTCTTTGTGTTCTGCTCTGTGAACTCATTACTAGTAAATTTTCCTCAGTCTCTTACATGATGACGGAGACAGCTTGCATGTTTGTTATGCTGGATAATACTGTGTCATAGCTCTGTTCTATTTGCACATCTTTTCATACTCCACTCTCAGCTGTTGTCTCAGATAATTTTGGGACAGGGTCTATGTTTTCTGTGCTTGTTAGAAAAGCACTGAATATAGAGGAGTTCTGGACATTGTAGAATTCCAAATAGTGTCGAGTCTATACTGTCACATTGCTATGTCCCATGTTTCACACTCAGGTCTTAGTCCTTTGATCTCCTTGGTTACATACATATTATTTATCAGTCAAGATCCCATTGCGGGGTGGTGTTGGAAGGGCAGGAACCTAAACAGCTCCCTTGTGAAAAAAAAATTGCAAGCATGAACTGGAAAACAGTGCATGCCAGGGTTTTGTTCCTATATAAAATATAAAAATAAATCCTGGCAGATCTGGCTTCTTCAGCCTGCAGGCTTCATGGCCTTGTGTGCCCTTCCTGATTCTCATGCTATAGACAAAAACAACATGCCTTAGCCTTGGCAACATGCTACAAAACATTCCTGTGTTAGACTGTGAGGCAGCCGTCTCGTTTGTGTCCATTGCTGAATAGAATGGTGCTAAACAGCATTTAAAGAAGTGCCAGCTGGGGTCAAGAGGAGATCAACACTCATGGTTGCACCAGTTCAAATTCAGAAAACATCATCTGAGGCCAAAAAAAGAAGCTGGAATTTGAGGGAAGTTTCAGTATTTCCAAAATATGCAGAAAAAAATTGGATAGAGAAGTAACTATCTAATATGTCCATGATCCCATGTGCTCAGGCCAAGCGCTATACAGAGGTGCCAGATTCCAAGAGACAGGTCTGTGTCTCAGCTTCTCCAGATGGCCCAGGGCCCAGCTGTGCAACATTGCACAGAAGTAGCCTCCAGATGGTGGTAACCATCGTCATGAGGGGCCCAGGAAGTGGACAGGCACATGGTTGTGGCATTCGAGAATCTCCTCACTGATCAACAATGCTCTGCAGGATCAAGGAGTGATGCCTCTACCAATTCACTCAGTTTTAGGACCTAGCACTGGGAAATCTGAGGGAAGTGTCCCTTTAGTGTCTTACATGCACAGTGGGAAGATGCACTTACTGCTTCAGAGGCCAAGAGCACAGCAATGCATGGACATGGACACTTGACAGAAGGCTCTTGCTTACCTTTCATCTGAGTTACCTGGCAGGGAATTTTCTCCAAACTGGCTTGGGGTGGATAGCCCCCCAGGGCCACTTCTTGTCCACAGCAGAAAGGCACTGATGATGGCATGTTGCTGCTGCAGGGCAGGAATGAGCTCCCCACAAAAAACTTTGTATGTTCCCATACCTAACTTAAAGTTCTGGAGGTACTTTGAGCATCCCAAGTCTAAAATAAAATGCTGCCATCAGAGAGTGCCCCCTCATCAAAAACTGTTGCTCAACAGCAAAGATCGTGGCTGCCTCCCTGACAAACCAAGATAAAGGGTAACATCCCAGTCAAAACAGCCTTGTCTGATAGCATCTGAGTTGAGAGAGGTCTGTCTTACCAGGGTCTGCTCTTCCTGTGCTAGACATCTTTGCTCCAACACATGGGGTATGAACAAACCTGAAATATTCTTCCCAGTTGTCGTGGTTTCGGTTTCAGCCCAGCCGGTAACAAAGCACCATGAAGCCTCTCGCTCACTCCCTCCCCTGGCCACGTTGGGATGAGGAGAAAATACAAAGGCAGGCTCGTGGGTCGAGATAAGGACTGGGAGGGATCACTCCCCACTTATGGTCACAGGCAAAAGACAGGCTCAACTTGGGGAAGAAACAAAATCAATTTAATTGACTACAAATCAAATAAAAACCAAGGGTATTAGGAGGGAAAACCAAACATCAGAACACTTCCCCCGCCACCCCTCCCGCCTTCCCGGCTCAGCTCCATTCCCGGTGCTTTCTACCTCCTCCCCCCGGTGGCGCAGGGGAACAGGGGATGGGGGTTTTGGGTCAGCTCTCCACACATTGTCTCTGCCACTCCATACTCCTCAGGGGGAAGATTCCTCACTCGTCCCCTGCTCCACCGTGGGGTCCCTCCCACAGGAGACAGTNCCTTTCCGCAGGCTGCTCTCCAGTCATACACTGCTTCAGCGCGGTTTTTACCATGGAGTTATGCCCATCTTCGGGAGCCTCCGCTCCACCATTCACCTCCATGGGCTGCAGGGGAACAGCCTGCCTTCTCACCATGGGCTGCAGGGCCATCAGCCTCCTCAGGCGCCCCTCCTCCCCCTCCTTCTTCACCAACCTCAGTATCAGCAGAGGTGTTCCTCTCATGTTCCCACCCCCATACTGCCAGTTCCCCTTCTTAAATCTGTTCTCCCAGAGGCGCTACCACTGTCACTGATGGGCTTGGCCTGGGCCAGAGGCGGGTCCTACTTTTTTGAGCCGGGGAAGCTTCTAGCAGCTTCTGAAAGGAGCCACCTCTGCAGCCCCCTCCCCCACTACCAAAGGAAACCGCGCCACACAAACCCATAACACCAGTCAAAGGCATAACACTGCCACTAACAACATCAGCAGCCACAGCAATGGACAAATTATGTAGCAAGCCCAAATAAGAGGTTAAGTGCCTATCTCTGTCATATAGACAACCGGAGATATTTAAAACTCAACTGGACAAGTTCCTGGGCAATCTGATCTAAGCTGACCCTGCTTCAAGCAGAGAGTTGTATCAAAGGGCATCAAGAGGTCTCTTCCCACTTAAATTACTCTTCGGTTCAGTATTCTAACAAGTATCTATGCTAGAATATCATCACACTCAACTGTAAGAGAAAAAGAATCATCTAACTTAAAAGACCAATGTGGAGTCCAAATGAAATCATTGCTAGCGACTTTGATGGTACAATGTAGAGCTTGAAAGTTCTTCAAGGTTGAACATACATTCTTTCTCTCTGTCTTCATTACATATGTGATAAATAGAACATATATAACAGCATGGACTAACTTTCAAATTACTTTTTATGTACAGTACTCTTCCCTGTGGTAAACTGTTCACTATACAAGACACGTTGTGACAGATAATATATGCAGCATGAGACTACAATTTTTTAATGACAGTCTACATCTTGGACTAATTTTCAAAGGAGGATGCAGATATCTGTAGACTTAAACATGAAAACCTGTTCTGTATTCTGTCTTTCAAGGCCAAAGTATATTTGCAGCTGTATTCAAATAGGAGATGTGTTAGTGATAGTCTTAAGTGTAACCACGCATATCCAAACACAAGAACCCATAACAAAGAAACAACTTTCTGGTGTCCAACACATAGCAAAGTGCTACTTCCCCCTTGTCATCACAATCTCTGATTCTGTTCTTTCTTCCTCAAAGTTTGATGTTGATATGCATATATTTGGTATGCATATACTATGCAGCCGTAATAGCTCGCACTGTGCCATAGAACCTTTAACAAATATGGAATTTACCTCAATTGTATAAATATACAATCAGAGAAAGCCTAAGGACCACAGAACTCAGAAAATACATACAGAAGACAGACAAGGGGTAGAGGAAAGGAAGAACATATGAGCACAGCAAACAATGTGGTAGTAGCAAATATTAGCTCTGTTAGCATTGTTATTATTGGCTTTATTTGTTGCTTAAATCTTCTTAATGGAGTCCTAAGAGGAATTAGGTAGGTGGCAAACAAAAAGGATAGGAGTAAATCTGTGAGAGCAAATGGCAAATCTGTATGGACAACAGGCTATACAGAGTTAAGAGAGCAGAAATAAGCTTTAAAAGTCATCACTGTTTTAATGCTTTCAGCTTCCACAGTTTCTGCAGTGGCAAAACTTTGCTCATTGGCTGGCTCAGGTCTGCTGCTTCTTTTGTAAATTTTAAAACCTGTATGGCAAAGGAAGGTAGGCATCTAAGCTCTGTCCAATTTACTATCTGGATGGGCAGTGATGTACTTCCAGATGTCCACATCACTATGTGTTTAAGTGCAGTAACTTCTGCTCAGCCCTTGTTCCTAGCTTTCATTTCAATGTAAACTGGAAAAGCTGTGTATCTTCATCACCCCAGTCCTAGATGCACTTCTAGCCCTGATCATCTAGACATAGCCCCAGTGATTCCTAGTCCATACTTTTCGGTTTGGAAAGTTATACAGCTTTGCAAGGATCTTTAAGCATCAATTGTTTATGCAGAGTACAAACAAAAAGGGTGATTACTAGCTAAAGATATGTCTTTTAAAAAATAACAAAAGCAGTTAGCAGAGGGTGGCCCCACCAGCCAGTTCAAGAGGGACTTTCAGAGCCAGATGGAAGTTTGGTTTAAGGAAAGAAAAAAGGTCATTCTTGCACTCCTGCTTTTATAAAAAAGACCATACAGGTCATTTAAGGATTGAAAAACCTAAGAAGAGGACAGAAATGCTTTATATTGGCTCAGCTGAACAGAGATATTGAAGAAACTTTTGAGATGTGTTGTATATGCCAGAAGAACAAGCCAAATCAAGCGAAAGAGCCCCTATTGGTGGCACAGGAAAAATTGTTCCCCTGGAGCAACACAGGCTTAGATTTGTTTATATTGGCCAAGAAAATAAATGTACTTTTTTTCTTGACTAAGTTTACTAAGAAGCAGTATTTTGTGAAGATTGGGTATAGACAAGATACTGCTAGTGCACCCTTAGTCATAATCCAACAGTGACTTTGAAGAAGTTTACTACAATTAAATTACAGGATATAATAACTAAATATAGGTTGTCATAGGTTGCCACCTGTTTCTTTTTTTTTTNGTTGATATCAGAGTTTTGTGGATGAAAAAATAAAGCTATATGCAATATGATCTGATGGTCATGGAGTTCTCAACAATCCGTCGACTTGAAGCACCATATATGCACATGATGGAAATCAATGATCAGAAAACAAAGGAGATGGAGGAAGCACAAGGTCCAATTAAAAGTGTCTCATGTCATGCACTCTAATCATATGACAATTGACCAATTTTCCCCAACTTCCCACCTTTTTCTGTTTATACTGTGGCTAGACCCAGCCCTGTAAACTTCAGATGGACTCCGATATAGTTGTCCCACATGCTTATGAGATTGGCATCAATAGACAAATGCCAGTATCTCCGGTTTCAGGGGAGGAGTTAAGAGTCATTCAGCTTGACATCTTTTTTCTTTGAGATAGTAATGATTAGGCAGTTGTTACAACAGATAAAACAGCTAAATCCCAGGTCCTTAATACTATAAAAAGCAACCACTTACAATTTCCTATTAGCAACAGGTTTTGATAGTTCAAGAGAGACCTGGCAGTGAAGGGCACCTCAGAGACTAGTGAAAAACAAGTTATTGACCTCAGCACATAATAGCCAGTTTACATAGTAGGTTGATTACAAATATTTGGAAGTAAGCCCCACACATGTTGCTTGAGCATTGATATTTTAAGTGTTTTGGTCAGGAGGCTGAGCAAAGAAGATCAGCCTCTCTAAAAGAGCTCTGTGTGCATGGAAGTCCTCTTAGATTATGCCCCCTTGCTGGCATAGAGGGGAAAGAGGGGTAGCTGGAGGAATGAACCAATAAACATCCTTAAATATGTTTTATGTTCATTTCATGTTGTATATTTACCTAAAAATTCATACAAACAAAAATACTATGTAACTGCAACTCTAGTAAAAGGCCTCCTAATCCTTCATCCTAAACTGGGAGATATAATAGAACCCTGGACTTTACACCTTGATGATCCAACAGTGAGTGACATATAATCAAAAGTAAGAAGCAAATAACCAGAGCTCTAAATCTCTTGCTAGAAAGAGAAGGACTCAAACTAGTAGCTGTGTACTTCAGGGAAGCAGCTGTACATTGTTTCTGCTTCTTTGCTTCCCATCCCTCCTGTCCTCCTTCCCTCTTTCCTGCAAAACACTGTTTAATTCATCTATTTATTTGTTTGGTTCATCACGTACATCTGCAAAAGTATTTGTCCAGACAAACTGCGTTTATTTTCCCAGGTTTCTAGGTGAATATTGAAATCTGTTTTAGTAAAGAGAATTCTAGAAGTCTTCTGTTGCTGCCAATAAGGCCTGACAAAAGGATTACTGTTATTAAGTTTTATCTAGGAAAATAAGATGTGGTGTATGAAATCTTACCTTTAAGTGGTTCATCCTGGGAAGTGGGCCACTGATCAAAAAGGATCTCACCCTGTTACCACAGACCCTGAGGTTACATTTAAACTGTTCAACAAAGCATGCCACTTTGGCTGGCCTGAAGGCCAGGTGGCACCAGCTTGCTTACCTCAAATTGGCTTAGGACTAAACTCCTGGAGATTTCTCTTGGAGATGGCTAGTTGAAGCAGTCTAAAACAAAGCCAGGGAATGAGCTAGGAATTAATCAATGTAGATTATGTTGGGTATAGTGCCTGAGCTTCTTCCCCAGCTCTCCTCTGTTCAGCAGTGATGACTGAGCCCTACCCTCACCATTCAACACCTACTGTGGAAGTGAGAAGGCACCAACATGCAAGTAATGAGTGCCTGCACCCTTTTAGAGGAGGCTCAGGAGCAGCTCAATAGTAGGTCTTACCATGTACCAGCTGGGGTGGGCAGGATTTGAGTCAGATAGTTTCATTTTGTGTTGCAGGACAGAAAAGCAGAGACCAGAGGCAGCACAGCGAAGTGCTGCACCTGAGGTGTTAACTAGAAACCAGAGCAAATCCAGCAACAGAGTCTGGAGTGTATCAAGTGCAAGAGACACCAGTCTGTCCAAGCAATACGGAAGGGTTCATTCTGAGCTCATACCACTTTCAGGCGTCAGTGACTATTGCAAAGAGCTGCAGTAATGCAGCTCAAGTAAGCAGATGAAGTCACTCAAACTAGGACAGAATAGAAGAGGCAGCTCTGCTAGCTGTTTTGGATTGTTCCTCAGAAAGCTTTGGGGTTTCCAAGCTATTACCTCTACAGAGATCCTAGTACATGGCTTTTAACTAAGGCTGTCAAACCACAGCCTTGCACCATAGTTTCCTCATCTGTGTGCAGTGTGCTGCACCATTCACAGGGCATACAGCAAAGTCCCAGGGAGTTTCCTGCCAGTAGCTCTGTGGAAGCTGACTCGAACACAAAAGTTCCTGAGCCTAGCTGTTAGCAGGTATGGTGCTGACAGCTCCTTGGAAGGGTCTTATGACTGGGGATCTCAAGACTGTCAGCCACCCTGCCCAGAGGTGGCTTGGAATGATCCCCTTGCATTTGTCTTTTCAGGTCACCTTTTGATGGATGGTTTGTTTATCCAGATGATCACTTTTTTAGAGTAAGTCTTCTGCCAAAGTGAGGAAGTGACTGAGTTGTCAACTCAAAGCCTGTGCTATACTCACGCTCCTTTGGTTTAATGCAGATTTTAAAAATGCTCCAGGCACTATAGAGCATCCAAAGGACTTCTAGCCTGTGACAGAGCACATTTCTGGACCAAAAGCTGCTAGAGGTATTATGTTACATGAATGGTTAGCTGTAAGATTGTATCCTGTGGTATTTTCTTTTGGACACAGGAACATAGCCATTTAAAAAAAAAACCAAAACCAACAAACCCTCTACTGTGTTGCTCATACTTCTTAGAGATGTTATTAATTGCCCTCTGTGACAGAAAAATATTTTTCCTCATGCAAAAGTCTGTTACAAACATGATCTAGAGATTTTTTTTATATAATATTTTTATCACGCCTTCAGGCATTACCTTTCTACAATATTTTGGCAAGTACGAGGTGTACTGTCATGTCACAGAATACCATCTGACTAGCAGTAAAAACAAACTGATGTAAGGAGTACCTCTGTCCTGCAGAGCTCCTTGAGGCACTGCATAGCTTAATATAAACATCCTAAAATATATAAACATGTACTGATTAAAACCTACCACTTAAAATTCAAACAAATGAAAATAAAGTGAGCATGAAAAAAAGGTTTTATGAGCTAAATAAACCCAAAGTCACTGTTGTTTAGAATTAACATATTCAAGTTCATCTAACTGGTGCTAGATCAATTACTTTCATGCAAAGCCCAGGTCTGGCATCTGTACACACGTTGGAAAAGTCTTCTTAATAAATAATTCCACTGCTCTCAAATGAGACTAATCACTAAAACATTCCTCCATATGCCTGCTAAAGGGAGAATTTGGCTTCCACAGGTCAGATTAAAAACTATTATAATCATCAATCTTGTTTTCTGAAAAAGTTCTGTTAAATTACAGAGAACTTATTAGCTCTCGAGGCAGCACCAACAGTAGTAATTAAATGTGCTTTGATTATAACGGGAGCTTGGACATGCAGTTCATTTGCAAGCATTACATTCAGGCATCTACAGTCTGGTACTAAATCCCACTCCTAAACGGCTTAAGTGGTAAAAACTTGAGAATTTAGGATTCCATTCAACAGATTAAATACAACAGGGCATCGTGCTAGGCCTCCTGCCTTCCATTAGGGAAGAGCACAGGCCTCCCACAAGTCCTGTACTTTATCTGCCAGTCTCATGTGGATAGCTCCAGACACCCTATGGCAACAGGCAACTATGTTTAGACAACCACATTGGTTCCTACATGTCAACCTTTAGATGAGATGAACAATATCACAGAAGTGCCGCCTTCTCTCTACTGAGTATAGAGAAAGAATAGCTGGTAGCTCAGGTATCAAAACTGAGCAGAAGAATCCCACTGCACATGATTTGTGTAGGGGTGGTGGTGACTCAACAGCAGTTGAAGGACGAACTTTTCCCATCTGAAAAATCCTAAAGTGGAGCTAGGTCAGTAAAGTTCACCCCAGTCTTTGTGCAGATCCAGAGACAGATACCTTGTCTTGAAGGTGCATTGAGTGTATCATCTCCTTGAAAGGAAAACAAGGAAAGCACCAATGTAATCTCCTATTTGTGGCTCTCGTCCTGGGGAGAGAAGTGTTCTTAATACCAAGCTTACAGTTTCCAGCTACATTTCAGTGTTTCCATGTGTCAGTAGCCATGGATTACCTACTCATACAAAAGCTCTTGTACTGCTGTTTACCCTTCATGTTTTCCTTGGCCTTACAGGATGAGTGGTATAGGTACCCTCCAGGTATAACCTCACCCCAAGGAACTTGGTCTTGGGCCAGGGCAGACTGCATTTTCCAAACCTCAAGTCTAACAATGAAGAGCATGTATTTCAGAAGAGTTCTGGGGCATGAATTTTAAAAAATACTCAAAATAAAAACTCCAAAACTACCAAACAGCAAGAAATTACATCAGCCACAGGGAATTTCAAAATAGAAATGTAGCAAGGAACTCATACAGCCATGTAAGGAACTATTTTTTATTAAGATGGGGTTTGTGGTGTGTTATATAAGAAAGGAGAGGTTAACAAAGGTGGGGAAATCATGTATGTTTCTATTCACTGAAAGCAGCTAAAAACTTCCTCACCTTCTTGGAAAAGCACCATGAAAACCAAGGTAAGGGGGCTGGGAAAATGTGGTTTTCACAGTAAAAATCATAGAAAAATAAACCATAGCAAAAATCACTCTTTCATCTGATAATAAACATCTTGTGTTAATCCCCGAGAAAGTTGGTGTTGGACCTTCATTTTATATCTTAACACCTTTTTCAGATTAATTTTTTTGAATTTGCTTTAACTTAAGTGCCAAGAATCTCCATTTTCTGTAGTCAGTCTTCTCAAGAAGATTTAAAATTCCATCACTGTCTTTTCTCTAAAAAATCACTCAGCCCTCATTCTCTCCTACCATGCTGGAAAATCTACTGTTTTTCTTTACTCCTAGTCAAATCTCAAGGGCCATCCTCCCATCCTGGAGCTATTTTGTGATGGAAAATTTGTCTTGATTTTGCTTCTCTGCTTCCTAAAAATGATTCTGTTTTCTCAGTCTTTTAATCAATGGCCCTTTCAACTGTAGCAACATTATGGATAATGTAAAGTATTTCTGCAAGGTCTCTTTTTCCCAAGTCCTATCTGCTGTTGGTTGCTTTGAATTCTCCAAGTTTTCAAAGCATATGATAGCCGCTACACTTTCCATTTTCTCATCTGGACATGCTTTGTCTGCATTAGATCCAGCACTTTGTGAGAATGTGTCACTTAACGTAAAATCTGAATGTACAATAATAAAGCTAAGATTCATCATCCATAGTTATTAATATCTAGGTGAGGAAACTGAGGCAGAAATGTAAATACCAATGCTTATCTCTAGTCAATGGAGAGAAGTAAGCATTTCAGAAAGACTGAATTACCTTCCTGATACGTACTTCCCCCTACTGACTACATAAGGAGATGACCTTCATATTTTACATACTGTAGTTAGATGCCTGACTTTCATGGAAATACATCCAAGAAAAAAAAGTATTATACTTTTAACACAAAGTGAAACGGTCAAGTTAAAGCCAGGAACCTTTTGTGGATCTACCTTTATTTATTTTGCATATATTATAGTAAAAACAAAGCGATTGTACTGCTGTCAGGCTGAGGTAGCTAGTGTGACTAATGTCAAGCCTTGAATTTCAAGCTAAGATCTTAAAATCTTTTAAAAAACTCACTCTATAAAAACAAGAAAATTAAATCTTGCATAATTTCCTAGGAGTATTACTAACGTCAGTACAAAATCTAGACATCTTTATTGTCTGGCTCTTCCTCCTACAAAATTTTGAAGTAGATAATTTCTATTTTTTGTCTCCTGAATTCTGGTAAAACTGAAAACTCAATTGACACAAAACTTTTTTTGTAACAGGACAAAAGACAGACAACCTGATTTTCTTCTCTGTTATCTGTTAAGAGAGTACTGCTTCTTGTACATAGCTGTTACTTTGTAAAACCACTATACATCAACATAAGATGTGTCCCATTTATATCTGTTTATGAATACACTGGGGAAACAAGTGGTTTATATAACTCCAGGAGTCAGAAGTGAACAATCAGTGAGCAGAAACCATGGAGGAGCATACTTGTGTAGTGGAGAGGAAGAGCAGTAAGTGATGACAAATTGACATTTAAGGATAAGAAACATAATTTTGCAGAGCATTGAAACCAAGAACAGGATGAAATTAAAAAAACAGAGGACAAATGTCTTAATGCTACTTAATTAGTATGATGGGGCCCTCCCCTGTTGCCTATCAGCACCTTATTTCTGCACAAATTCCAGTGGTTACTTGATTAGCTACAGTGCATCATATTTGCTTTAATATGACTAGAGTAATGTAGCAATTGTGGTGCTTCAGACATAAAAGGTTTACTATACAAGCAGTATTAATTATATGTGAGTACATGTACAAAGAAGACAGAAAGTTTATCTTCCAGTGCCATTTAAGTCTTTCCAAAGTTGCCCATGGGCACATATCAAATGACATTGAATCACTTATTTTAAATATATAAAACCACTTTCCATAGCTGTCACCAGGAACACAAGCAGCATTTGGATGAAATGTACCTTGATTTTGACAACAAAAGAGTCTTTTAATTCATTTAATATAAAAGCTAATGTTCCACTGGCAGGAATCTTGAAAGCATGGATAACAGCCTTTGCAACCGTCCCAGAGGCCCTAGGAAATGACAGGTATATGTTGTTAGATTGGGGACGGGAATCCTCTCTCCACAAAGTCTGATCTAGTTGCCTAGGTCTTCTCTGCTTTAATGGAGAGAGAGATACGGACACCTCTATGGGGAAGGTCTGAATAAAGGTCTTAGTGAAAGAGAAAAATTGTTCCTAAGAAAAACTTATCTTTCTTCATTGAATATAGCAAAATCCTGTATGACTAGCTTGGAGGAAATACCTAAGTTTTGGATTGCTAAAGTTAGCTTAAATAAATCATACCTTTAGATATTATATTTTGGGAAGATATATTTTTTATATATCAGAAACAGTGAAGAACAGATGACAGAGAAACATCAATGCACCTGTAATGACACTGAAGGAGTGAGGAAGGCAGTGGGCCCAGCAGGAGCAAGCAGTGTGTACGACATGGTTGTTCCCCATCAGTTGCTCTGCTTGCCAGTTTTCCTCTCCACTTAGATTAATAAATCAAATACCCAAACCGCCGTTCTTGTTTTGTTATTTGCCTGTAATGTTTTAGGCTTTTACTGGTGCTGAACTGTGAATACATGAAAGCAATGAAAGAGCAGACATATACAGTAGGCAAACATTACAAATCAAACAAAAGAGAAAGGTCCCTTTTGTATTTGAACTATATCCTACAAGCAAATTTCATTTTAATACTGCAAGATATGCTGCTGGAAACACCTTCTCATATTGACTAGACAGTTTGTGCCCTCCTGCAGTTCAGATGTTACTGCTGGCAACTGCTAAAACTAGTTTGCATTTCCACCAGCAAGCTGATCATCTTGACAGATTTAGGCCAAACTGCTGAGGCAGTGATTCACACCTGGTCTGGAGAATTGAACATGTTAAGAAATACAGATGAAAACCTGCACTGTATTTAAACTAAGGGTCTAGTTTTTTCAGTGCTGTTTGCTCACTGTATTAGCAGTCATGCACAATAAAGCTACCTTCTTAAAGCTGGAAGGGTTTTCTTTCTACCCTTTATATTTTAAATCTAAATTTGGCCAACTGCCTTTGTTGGCTTTTGAGTTTGCTTTGTATAATTTAGCCACCGTTTCATATAAAATACTTAAGACTAATAAAAACAAATATTACTCAAGAAACCTTAGAAGACATGGGAGCAATGACAATAAGCACTAAGTTATCTCCACCAATGAATTTCCTATCTTTCTGTGTCTGTCTCACAAACTCTAGGCTACTCACATCCAATAGTGCTTTGCAATGTACATAGAATACCCTGCAAATGCAGAACACATTGCTTGCGCTAAATAAAAAATAGTCCATTATGGTACTGCAGACCTGTAAGTCCTCTGATTCTTTCATGTTTCTATTACAAGCACAGGATCCAGATCCATCAGTGAGCTCCCCTAGCCCAAATCCTGTGCCCAGAACAGGTACAGAAGTTCAAGCATTTTGAACAGCGCCCACCAAGAGCAGGCCGCAGGCCATCCAAAAGACACCCCAGGTTCCCAAGGGCATTCTTGTAAACCGCTTTCTTCTTCACCTGCGACCAAACTCAAAAGAATTGAGCTAAGCAGAGCTGGGAGTGCTGTGCTTCCGCCAAGTGTTAGGTCCTCCCTTACAGGATCCCTATTGAGCAAACCAAGTGGTTGTGTTTTGCTCTAGCTGAATTTCCCAGGTGGTCTTTTCAGTGCATCCCCACTGAGAGAGCTTTCCAGTGCCACAGCACAACAGAACAAGCAAGGGCATTGCTGTGGCTAAATCATTGCTCCAAAATTAAACAAACTGTCAATCCCCTTGAAAACAGAGTATCTCATTTGATTTTGCGAGTGTCACATTAGACCTGAGGCACAAAAGTTAAAAATATTTTCACAACAATTTACCATTGTTTTACAGTCTTTGAAGGGCAAATGAGACCAAATAAAACCCCTGCTAAGCCAACATGAATAATAAATGACCATATAACTTAAAGAACCTTTTCCGACTGACAGGGTTGTCTTCCTCAACCAACAAGCAACACACCCATCCATACCTGAATTAAGGACTGCACCTGAGTATAGATTTCCTCAACCTGAAATTCAGTAGTGAGTACAGAGAAATGCTTGTCAGGAAGGGATGTAACAAGAAGCATAAACGCAGGGATGTGAAATGTTATATGAGTTTTAGAATAGTTTGCAACAGGTTTTGCATTAAATTATTTAATGTTCAGGAGGGAGGCTGTGGAAAGGGAGGCAGTGGAAGCAGCCCCACTGCATGGGGTAGCAATGGAGCCAGAGTTTGGGAAAGAGGAGCACAGACCTGCCCCAGGCACCTGCACTCCTCCTTGCTGCACCATGCTACAACTTCTCTCCAGTTTTGGAAGAGCTAGAGAGCTGTGGTGGTGCTCCAAATCTAAGTCACCTGCACAAGACAAGAGGAAAGAATAGTGGGATTAAGAAGAAAAGAGGAATGCATAAGCCATTTTCTAAGTAAATCTCTTTCTCAAAGAAAGGGAAGAAAGTATACTGAATGCACTAGCGGAGTGTTTTGCAGTAAAGCAAAAATGTAAGGACGCAAGAGAACTTGTACCCAAACAATCCTAGAGTCACAGAAAAATTATTTGTGATAGCCAGTAAATGCAAAAGATACAGTTGGTATTAAAAAGTGAGTCCTCTTTAAGGTAGCAAAGAAAACACCCTCCAAAACAGTTTGTTGACAGGAGGGCAAACAAGCTTTATTGAAGATTAAAAAAATAATGAAACAAAGCAAGTCACTTTTCCTGTAGTTTTGATAGGAGTACTCCTTAAACTGGAAATAAGGAATCACATACCACAGTGTCTCTGCTTTTGGGTGTCCCTTGGTGTCATTCAGTATTGTGAAGCATTTGTTAGGTGCCCTAAAAGATGTGTATACTTTGGGTATTACTGCTCAGGACTAAATGTGCTTCATTATATCCAACTGGGCGCCATTTGGGTTTATATTATTTTGGGAACAATATAGTTCATTCTGCTCAGATGTTTGACAAGCTACTCCCTGTCCCAAAGGAAATGCGATTTATTTCACTGAGTATGAAAGATCTGCAGACATACATTGAAGCAGACTTCACCATTTACAGAACCATCGAGTTTGGGGGAATACCACAACCGTACCAACCCTATAGCTTTTATTTTCCCTACACTAGGAGTTTACTTATCCAAAAAGGAAGGAGATACGTATTTTAAGCATTAGGTGGTAAAGTATCCTATTATCTCAGAATCAAAACTTTCAAACTTGTGAGTGTTTACTCTCCCTCCCATCCTCTGGGCAAACAAAACGCAGTGCAGTTTACCAGTGCTCTGATGAGTGTGTGTCATGCACAAAGCTTTAAAAGTTCCTGTTTACTCTGAGTGGTCATTTGAGATCCTGGGACACGGATCATAAAACTAGGCCTTTTTTTCTTTTATACTTTGCCAAAACCAGACTGCTCACTCTTCTGTGGTAGCATACATACGTATATGTATCAGCTTTTGGATCATTTTAAAGACCACGTAAATGTAAGTTATAAGGAAGGTAATGAAATTTGAGTCATGTATAGCTTGTCTGACTGTAAATGATGACAGCCATCTACTTAAAGAGTAAGACTGTAAAGATCTCTTATGAGCAAATCAATTCTAATTAAAGCATCCAGAGACAGCTGCTTATATTTTTTAAAAAAGCAATTATCCTGTGCAGCACTAGTAGTCCTAGTCTGAGTAAAAAAAAACCCAAAAAACAAACCAACAAAGCTTTGCAGTATTACTGAGTCATATGTTAGTGTGACAACTCCTGTTTATCTTAAATTTCTGCAGCTTTAAACATGAAATCTAAGAGGGAGGAAGCAGGAAGACAATTTAGCGGTCAAGAATAGCTGGTGTGAAAGGAAGGGAGGGAGCTTTCCCCTTGAGCTGTGAAAAGATAACTTGCAAAGTCTTACTCTTTCTTTCAAAATACACTTAAAAATTGGGAATGGTGATTTACTGAATACCCAGGTTCTCGTACTTAAAAGAAATAATTTATGCCAACAGGTTTGTTTTTTTTTTTTCTTTCAAAAACCAATAATCTGGTTTTGGTCCAAAAGATTTTTTCTTAGAAATAGGTTCCATAAAATGAACAAGATTGTATGTGACCTGTGCATGCATTCAGAGTATATAAATCTTATTTTGTGGTATATTTTCTATAATGATTTTGAAAGCTAGTTTCTACAGCTCACTATAGCAAAAAAAAAGATAAGTTCAAGCAAGTTCTTGGCATTAAATTTAAAAAGTTTTGTTTCCAGTTCTGTGTTTTAAAAGGGTTTTAGAACTCAGCTTTTTATGTATTTATATTTCATTCAGGGAAGGGGGAAGATATTCCAGTATTTTAGATAGCTGTGCATATGTCCCCATTTAGGGTTTTTTTTGTTTTGTTTTGTTCAGTAATGAATAATGAGGAGCAAAACAGACCCAGCTGTACTGGGTTGTACATGCACAGTGATGCGTTTTCTCCCCATCATGTCAGTAGCAATATATACAGTACAAAGTAGAGCTAGCGTGAGAAAACAAATAAGGAGATTCTACAGCCCTTTGCATCTCCGCATGATTATGAGGACCTAGCTTGTATAAATCTGCAGTCTTGCCACCGAGTGGAATGAAGATTTAGAGCCATGTGCATTCACGTACACAGAAGCCACAGGAGCTGCCCGTGGCACCCTTTCTTCCATTACAGTAATGAAGTTACACACTGTTTTAGCACTTCCACTCCAAAATTCATTTTCATAGCTCAAAATGAAGCCAGCATGTGATTAAGCAAACTGATATTTGCAAAAGAAATTTTGGGACTGCTAGAAAAATGCTCTACAATTATTTTTAGTGCTGAAAAAGCTGTACACTAGCATAGCACACATGCCAGAGATGACTGAACATTTCTTGAGCATTGGTTTTTGATTTACAGAGGCTCACAGGTAGACACCATGTGATCGTTTGATGGCGACCTCTGTTGTGAATGCAGCTTTTCCAGGAGGCAGAGCACTTGGCACAAGCCAGAAAGTCATGAGACTTGCATGAGACTTGAACATTACCATCTCTACCTCCAACCTCTTTTGTAAAATGGCAAGAACCGCCACTGTTCTCCCTTGCACAGCTGCTAAAAAGCTTAACTAATCACTGTTAATGAAGTACACTGAGGCTCTCTCACACATGATTATTTGGCTCTCTGGGACAGAAACACATAGAAAAAGAGGTATCTTAATGCAGAGTCCCAACTCAATCTTAGAAAATGAAATTCTATTTTAGGACTACTAAGACACTCAGAACGACATCCTCAGAACAGCAGCTTCATTGAAGTGTGCTGATCTAACTGGAGGTATCTCAGTAAAGATATGGTCCACAGTTTTTAAGAAGTAGCATTTTTAAAACATCTGAGAACTGGAAATTAACACATGAGCTCTTTGGCTCTTCAGATTCAGAACAGCCCATCCAGAGATGGCAATTAAGCGCTTCTTAAATTAAACATACATTGTAATTAATGTCAGGCACCTATTTTCATGCTTTCCTGAATAGGAGTGATACCAGTGTTGTTTAAGAGCTTTCTGTCAGGTTCCAGCTGCAGTTATTATTACAAGAATCAGATAGGTAGGTCCATTTCTGAGGCTTCAAAACAGAACTTCATGTCCCCTGTGTGTAGTGAAACAATACCTTCTCAATGTTCATTTCTCAGAGTACAAGCTCTCTAAACTATTTTTGCAACTGTATTTTCACAGCATTCATTTCCCTGGCATCTGGAGTGATTAAAGAGCCTTGCTCATCTGCAGCAAAAGCAATAATATTTCTGCCAATATCTAAGAATGAAAGCTGAAATAGCATTCAAAATCCATCTTGAACAAATGTTCAAAAAACATATCCTTAGGGTAGTTTCCTGTGTTACTGGCAAATCTAGTTTGCGTGTGTCTGATAAAATGGTTTGAGCTACAGAAGTTTAATACTGCAAAGAATGTTTGATGTTGCTAGGACATGCCATATGACAAACTCGGAGCAACTCACGATGCTCCTAGTTTACCAGTTCTCGCCACTGAGAAAATCTATTCAAACATATCAAGCTGGACACCCATTTTCTTCATCTTTCCAGTGACTGGCACTTACAGTCAATTTCCAAACTTTTGCCTTCTACCTTTCTTGGTAAGCCTGAGGATTTTTATTAACTTGTCTTTATTACTAACATGGGATATAAAACTCCCAGAACTATTTTTCCTAAATTATCAAGATGAGGGTCAATGGCTTTTACGTTACTGAAGTGAGAAGCAAGGCATATATTTTTATCAGTGAGGAGGACTATTAGCAAAAGAAAACTTTATCAGGGAAGAATTTTTATATCCTTCTCTGTCCTAGGCACTTCAAATCACGACTAGATGACTTCCCAGAGACTCAGATAAACACAGAAGTCGACGGTGAGGTAAGTGGGTAAACTTGTAGAAAACAGGAAAGATTTTAATCATCATGGAGTCATAAAAGCAAAGCAAAGCAAAGCAAACCAAGCCAAGCCAAATGAACAAAACTAGAGTAGTACTCCTGCTATAAAGAAGCTTAAACCCATACTGAATGCTATCAGTTGAATTGGAGGACTCTATTGGGCAAGAGGCGCCCTTCCACAACCACCTTTGTAAGTGTCACTCCAGTGATGTTGCACGGTATGTCAAGTCCTGCCCTGGAGGGAAGGCACTGAGCCGGTTAAGAGAGACACCCCAGAGACTGAGGCTCTAGGATGGTAGGCAATGTAGATACAGCTTCTATTTATTTAAATCTAATAGGAATTCCCTAGAAACTCAGGAATAATATTGCACAGCATACTGTTTTAAGTTGCAACATTCATTCCAAGTTCCTCTACTTGTGAAACTTCTACTTTTGAGAAACAGAAACTTTCCTGATGTCCTAGCAGTGCTTGCTGCTGGTGGTGTCAGAACCACGGAGAACAAAAAGAACACCTTTTCAGTTCCCTTATTCTTTTGGCTGTTGAAACATTTAACGGGTATTTTGGCTGACACATCTCTCTGTTCAGAAGAGAGAATTGGGATCATGCTAGATGACAAACCAGTGATCAGCAACAGCTGGATTACATTAGGCCTGATTTGGATCCAGAGGTGGCTCTACATCATTTCAGGTAGTAAAATGCTCCCTGATTTCTTCCAGGACACAGAAACTGCAGACTTTTTTTTTTTTCTGGAAACTCTTCAAAACCAGTACACGCTGAAAGCCTCTGAAAACTGAGCACAACCTTTTTAACAAAGTTTGCAAAATATTTGTGGATGAATGTATTTGCCCTTGGCTGTTACGTTCCAGTTTTCATCTGCAGAGCAATAGAAAGGAACATGTTTGTTTGGCATATGGCTTTAAGTATAGCAACAAAATATTGAGACAATTAATACTAGGGTTTAAGACTGCTAATTTTCCCTTCCGTGATCTTCCCTCTTCTGGTCACATTTTGAAAGAATAATTACAACTCTTGTAAGCTATGTCCAGAAGAAGAACCCAGACAGAAACCACAGGTTCTGTCTGCTGATGTTAGTTACTAACATGTGCATAAAGGTTTACTATGCTGAATACATCTAACAGCTGCAGCCGCTTCCAGTAAAGTAGCAGTCAAAAAGTCTATTACAGCAGATGCTTTTCAGATACTCCTGCAGAACATGATCTTTTCTGTCATAATATACACAGCCTCCATCTACATCTTGTACACATCTTGTACCTACATTTGTCATGACTGCTTTACAGTAGCATATTTGGTGATTTTTCCAAGCTTTTTTTTTTAGAAATAGAGCCAATAAAAGAAACTGTAGGCATTTAAACTACATAGCAATTCCTGTATTTAAGACCTGTTTAATCTAAAGCATGGAAATAGTCCCAGGAGAAAAACAAACAAACAAACAAAACCAAACCAACACTGTTTCCTTTCCCTTAACCACTAGTATTTGAAGTTATGCAGCACCTTCGAAGTTATGCAGTTGTCTCTCTGGCCTGAAGCTCCTAGTAGGTCTCTTCAGTTTAATAGGAGAGGTTGAGGAAACCTCATGGTAGTGGCACTCCTTTGGGACACAAGCTGTGACATCCTAGAAACCAGATCTGCTGCTTCTTCAGGAAGCATTACAACTATCAATAGCTCTATATAAGGTTGCTGTCTTGGAGGCTATCTTTTAAGGCTGATAGTGCTGCCCAGTTCTTACAAGGCACATCTTTACACTTTTACATCTTTACAAGAGCCAGGAATTTAGGTTAAGCAGCAAGCCCACAAGTCACCCACAGCATTTAAATGTTAGTTCACACCCTGGCTCCCTTTTGGACTGCTTCAGGTAACTCTCTCCAAGATAAATTTTGTTCCAGAGGGAGCTACCCCTCAGCTGCGTAGCCATGAGCCAGTTTGTGCCATTTGGCTTTGAGGCCAGGGCTTGGCTTATAGCCCCTTTTTAATTAGCAGCATAAACATAGCTTCAAAGAACATATGTGGGTGTCAAACCTCATTAGAGGATTTGTGGTTGTGAAACCCAAGTGAGCAGAATCATCCCTATTGCAGCCTTAATTCAAGCACCTGTCTAGAAAAGGGAAGGATTTAATCAGCATTTTTTATTAGCTAGCCCTAATGGGAGCACTCCTCTGTGGTGTTTCTCTCTCCTTTAGCAATTAGGATGCTTCCTTATTTTACTCAGGAGTTTGGACTACCTCCAAGGGGGTCAGGAATGTCAAAGGTAGGCATCACGTTTCGTACTGTGTAGGCACCCACTTCCACTATCAGATCTGCCCTTACGCTCCTTCATGGAGAGTTTTATTTTTTTATGGGTTTTCACCAGGCTTAGAATTAGTCTCTGCTCATGCAGTCTCTGCTGATGCAAATTTAGATGAAGAACAGAAGCTTCCCGGTTGAAACTGCTTAGAAGTGGTTAAGAGCCCAGGCACGACAGAAGCTCACATGCTAGGAAAAGAAGCACGTCACAAGATATTTAAACATCAAGTAACAGCATCATATTCCTTTTCCTTTGCTGTTTTTCAAGTCATTGTAGATGCTATCACTCTTGCTCTTTCTTCCCCTTTTAAGGGGTCAACACCAGCTCAGGAATGACCACAGTTGTGTGGTTGCTGACTCTCACAATCTTTGTTCTCAGAACTAGTACTTCAAGACCAACTTCTGTGGTAAATCCAGATGCCAAAGAAAGTCGACACATATTTCCCTTACAAGTACATACAATTTAAAACATATCAGAACTGCTCTATAACAGTACACACACTTTGTTTTGTTTAGTATTTTGTTGGTTTTTTCCTTGTTTTTCAGACTCTTAAGCTCTTCAAGACAGGGACTTGTTCTTGGTTTGATCCAGTTTTACCTCCTTACCAATGCCATGTGCACAGCAGCTGAACAACAGGCCTGACTCTGCAGTAACATTGCACTGAACATCAGAAAACAGAACAGTAATTTTGTTTGCAGTCATTGGAAGACCACACACAAAAGACCTAAAGTAATGGAAAGGAAAGTGCATGCATAAGCAATATATACCATCAGAACATTAAGTGTCCTAGACCAGATTCTCTGGCTTACTATTACACTTGTGAACCACCTTACTATAATGTAATATAATAATGAATACAGATGGACCACAATTCCCTCCTTCCCTCACTCTTGACAGCTGGATTAGCAACTGGCACATGTAAGAGTGGACACTAAAGGACACTAATTTTTCCTCATTTTAGACAAAAATTTTCTGCTACCTGAATTCTGGTCATACCTACATCATCTTTTCTCTAGAACATCCCAGGAAAGTCCACTGCCCTTCGGGATAAGAATCAGTATGTGTGAGATAAGGATGAGATATATAGTACCATTTATAGTGCTTTTAAGGTCTCTGGATATCTTTTAAGATAGCTATCCATTTACAGCTCAAAGGAAACAGCATAGGGCCAATAAACTGGCTCACAGTTGCCACTTTTCTATTAGATTTTAAAATAAAAGAAAAAAGAAAAATCTAAGCCAACCCAAAATAAGGCTTCTGAGGTAAAAAAATATCAAGTTCCTGCCCCATCCATACTGGTTCTCACTGTTCAGGGAATAGCGATAGTGAAAATTTTAACTTTTCTCCTGTACAAAACTGCTTTGGCTGCTATGAAGTTGCTACAGAACATCAAAAAGCCATTTCTTCTCAGAAACATGCACTTAACCCAACAATATAAAAACATACGGGGTGTGGAAAGGGGAGAGAACAAAGAGAGGGGTTGCTTTAAACACCCTTTCTTGTGCTGGGATTTGAAGCTAGTNNCTTGTCTTCAAATGTATACTATTCCCATCAATTAACTTTATTTCTGATTCTCTTTCTCCCCTTTCCTTCCACTTGCGTTTGTCCTGTTTTATTCCATGACATGAAGATATGAAACCTTCATCAGCTTACAGAATAAAGAACAGAACAAGCTGTACACAGTTATTTCCTTATGGATACCTAAACTTGCTACAGAGCCTTTGCTCATTAACTAAATGCATTGATAACACAAAATAATCCCATCTCCAGAGTATATATCTGTACAGGAAGTTGTTTTGAAATTTGAATTAGAAAGTTCTACTATCCCACTGCTTTTCTTCATTGCTAAATAGTTACCTGTGTTCAACAGCATCAGAAATTATTTGCTTCACTGTAGTTCCCATAAAACCTAAACAATAGCTGTTATGCTAGGCTCTGTGAGTAAGTGGTAAGTTCATTAAAGCAAGGACTGTTTAAGCTGAGACTCAATGAGGAAAGAACATAAAAACGATCAGCCCTACAGAAGATGTTTGGGGAAGACAACCCAGGTTTTCTGATTTCCAGTTTACTGTCTTGACTATTTGCTTCTGTCTCAGAATTGGTTCTGCAATTCTCTTGCAGCTGGAAGAAGCTTTATTCATACGACAAGGTGCACAAACAGAGCTCAGGCAATGCCCTCACCTAGACTGCCAGCTGCTTCAGACAAGGCTTTTTGGTTTTATCGTGTCAAGTCCAACTTGCTTCCAGCCCACAGACACTACCACAGCACAAACATTTAATCGTGTTACACAAGTGCGGGCATGTCAGGCGAATTTTCCGGTAGTATTGAGGTTTTTAGAAAACGTGTTCATTTTCACTGCTTTGTGATTTTGTCAGCAGGCTAACACATGCCATGAGACAGTTTTTCCCGTATCTTTTTTCTCCCAGAGGAAAGGGGGAAAAAAAAAAGCTATTTCACAACAAACTTATCTGCTCTGTGGAACTAAGGAAAAGTTTCAAAGCAGAGGGCAAAACTGTAGTTTACTGCTTCACAAAGGATTAAAGGAATATACAGGAGATGTACTTTATAAGTTCTCTTCAAGGAGATGGCCTGCTTTTATGTAAACTGCCTTTCATCTTATCATATATTGTTCACAGTGAGGATATAAAGTAGACAGGATATTGAGTGAGGCTACAAAACGATGCAGAAGGAAACAAAACTCTTTTCACCAGTTTATGTTTCGAAACACTGCTGAAACGCTCCAAGATTTCCACATCTCTATTTCTTTCTTGGAAGTATACTTGTGCTTATGTAAATCCGACAAGCACCTGTGATTTACATTTTGAAGCAAGACGTGAATTTCTTGAGCAAACTGTTGGTTTAGTCTATATGGAGGCAGTGAGCCTACTCTTGGGAGTACTGCTAAGACTTACCACAGTGGAGTCCTCCATTACATAAATGCCCCTTGGGTGTAGTTTTTGCTGTGCTGCATTATACAGTTAATTGGGACTTTTATGAATACCTGAGACTTTCTAATGAATATTGGCATTTACACTCAATTCTGTATAAAGCAATTGGGTGCCAGGAAAACTACCGTTCTGGTTGTCTGGAATAGCTTGTCAAATAAATAGCACTTTTCTTCCTGTTTCCTTTGGAAAACTTACCATCCACAATGCAAAACAATCTAAACCATTATTTTTAATGGAAAGTTCTGCGCACTGAGTTTGGCATTCCACAAAAATACAGAATATCCATGTCCAGACAGTGAATTTTATTTCAAGCCATTTTCACTCAATGCCATTTTATAAACTGCTTTCTGAAATAGACTTTAAGATACTGCCCTGTGAAAATACAATAATGAAGCCTCAGTATAAATGGGACTTTAATAAGAGAATATCAGGAAGATAAAATTTGCCCAGTGTCTCATTTCAGAGGTGCTAAAAGTCTCCCTACTTGAGCTAGAGGCAATGGGAGCTACAAGTATGCAGTGCTTCAGAAAAACATGCCCTATTGTCAGACTGTGCATAATTACATTTGGCTCTTCATCAAAGAGCATAACTCAGTAGTTCACTTACAAACCGTAGGGCCGGATAACAAAGCCACAGATTTGTTATCAGCTATCAGCTACCAGGCTGGTAGTACTGAACTAGGTAAGGCAGATGCACAATCTCCTTCTGCGCAACCACAGATCTCCATCTGCATGAGACTGCATGAGCCAAAGTAACGAGATATCTTGAGAAGCAAGATAAGCTCCACGAACACTCAGCATAGCTTCTGGATCAGACTTCACTTACACCAACCAGACAAGAGCATACCTAAAAATAGTTGAGCCCATCTGCACCCACCCAAGTAGTTGCATCTGTAAATTAAGGGGGTAAGGGCCAATTTTGTCAATGCTATTTCACTTTGATTGAAAAGATCAGGTGCTAAAAGTATTCCTTTTCTGAGGCAGAAGTAGGTTATTTAGTGCGAATTCTGATCCAGTGAATAGCAAGCCACTGATACAGCAACATAATTTTCTCTGATGCTTTTTTCCTTCTCTCATATACAGAAAAATCCTTCCTGTTGTATATGTATACATAATCAGACTTGCATAATTCAGTGCAGTCAATGACTGCCTAGAAAAATACAGATTAAATCAAAACACATTTTTATGATTTTCTTTGGCATAAAAAAACCCCCAATCTCTTCTAATTTGATTTTTTCTTCTGTGTTCTTGAACTTTTACTTCAATTATTTACATTTTAAAGGAACTGAATGGGATATTAGCAACATTATGTAAAGAAAAATGGATTATATCCTGATGCTAGCATTGGAATACCTCAGTTTTAGAACCAGTGTAAGTCTCCTAAAGAGGTCAGTAGTCACTAAACATTTTCCTAAAAATGAATTCAACACATTTTTACTGGCTCAGTGAAATTCATAATCAGAAAGTAAAAAGCACTTATCAAGGGTATCCAAAACCAAAGCTATTATAATCTCATGTAGAAAGGGTTGAAAAGCAAAAGTTGTAGAAACATATTGGTATATTTTCTATTTTTGCAAAAAAAATGGTTCCAAATAGTCCAGTTTAGGTGTACCGTAGCTGACATCCACATCATGTTTTCTGCTGTTTCTACTGCTGAAAAGTTGTCTTGGATACAGATAACATACCTTGTTTAGTAATATCTGTGTGCAGACTGCCAAGTATGAAGGTTGGCTGGATTGCTAGAGCTCAGTTTGGGAATTTGGCTGCAGGCTTATTCCTTCTATAGGTCTGGCCACAAGGACAAAGGAATAATATTTTATTTTTCTAGGGGAACAAGAGAAATCTCAGGGGTGAGGAGTAAGTGAAGTGAAGAGAAACAAAGAAGAAATATTATTTTAATTTTTTAACAAAGAAGAAAGATTATTTTCATTCTTTTAACTAAAAAAATAGTCTCAATAGAAAAATATAATACTAAATGCGTGATCATAGGGAAAGAGCTCTACAGAGCAGAAAGATCATGTCTGAAAAGGCAAAACATTATCCTTTGGCTGTGCTCACAGAACAAAAACAACACATTTGAGTATCATCATCTAGTTGGATCCTGCCCCAGTAATTAGCCTCTTTCAAGCACTCTACCTTAGCAAGCAAAGGAACGTCCACTCTCTGGTCCCTTTGCAGAGGGTAGTGGATGGCGATGGCTGTGCATCTAGGTACCATATGTGCAGCAGGCGCTGCCTTCTTGGGAAGCAACAGGGCTGCTGCTGCAGAGCGCTGGATCTGCACTGCAGTTCCACACCGCATGGCCAAATCTACTCTGTGCACAGAGACCATGAGGTTTTTTTTCTGCCCAGCCACAATGACAACTTACATTGCTCTATCAGTTTGATGCCCCACCTCTCTACGTTAAGAGGGCTGAATTCAAGAGTGCATCACCAAATAGCTAATGAGAGAGTGATGGCAGTGAAGGAGTTGCCGTCATTTTGTATGTTTGTCACATTTTTCTTCAAGTGAGAGTCACTTTATGGTCTGTGAATGTTATCTGTTGTCTATCTACCTGTAGTTTCATACAATTTTGATAGCTGCAGCTGGGAATTGTGCATGTCTTCTGAGCGTGTTAGATAGCAAGCTTCTCTCCACCTCTACAAAGCCAAGATAGATTGTCAATAGAAGAGATTAACTTTTAAAGCATCTTTCTCCAGAAAGTTTGAAGCATCTCTTCATGCCTTAAACTTCCCTTCCATTGTCATTAATTCAGATTAAGTATTAACTGCTTACCTGGGCTTCATGCTGTACAAACACAAAGGGAAAAGACAGGAGTCACGTCTCCAAAACCTTGTGATTTAGGTATAGCGAAAAGCACTGATGAGGTAAAGAAAAAATGATGAGGCAGCATTTGTTAACAGGCTCAAGAGCAGTCAGAAGACACTGACAGTTTAACTGTAGTCCGGCTTTTGCACCAAAGAAAAAGCCTTTAAGGACGGATTTGAGGGTGAATAAAAATTGAGTCCCTTATGTTTGTGGGGGATTCCCCCCACAGTGAGGGACAACATGGAAGGAAGCTAGGAGGTGCTTTGCTTGCAACAGGCAGAGCACAGGCTGGCATCATGGACTTGGATATGGGAATCCACTTCAACACTCAATGAGGAACTAGTAGAGCGATGGGATAGTGCCCATGACTTTGTAAAGGAGTACAACTAGCTTATAACTCTTTTAAAATTTACTCCACAGAGAGGGAATACACAAGTGGTCAAAGAAGTGACATGGTCAAAGCACGAAGACAGGAAAATTATCTTATTTTAGTTTGGACAGATCTCACATGCTGAAGAAACCACAAAGTCAAAGATTACTCCAGGTGAGGAGATCATGAATGCAGGACTTTGACTTAACCAGAATGTTAGGTTGCAGAAAAGTCAAAGACAGTGCCCAAGGTATAGGGCTGAATGACTGGAAATGTAGAGGTTTTAACCCAAGTGACAAAAAAGGGAGGGGAAAAAACCTTAGAGAAAAATGCTGAGAGTCATGACTCAGCCATCAGCTCAAGAGCTGAGCCCAGGATTACAGTTTGGACAGAAGGAGGTAGGTCATTTTTGGGATGCAGCAACACAGAGACAGGAGTGGAACTTGCATTCATGGACCAAAAGAAAAGAACCAAAGAGTGCGGGAAGGGGGACCAAAGAGATGCTCCCTTATACTTAGAAATGAAACTTTGGTTGTGAAAAATAAGTTTGTGTCTTTATTTTTAAAGGTAACTGCATGGCCTTGCTGTTTCCCGTTGCCCTGGAGGAGATTCTGCCTCTCTCAAAATCAAGTTTGACTGAAGTGGTTTTGTGTTGCATATTCCACACGTTTTGCTCCCGGTGATGGTGGTGAAGTACATGACACTTTGGGCACCATGCAGCAGTACCTTGCTCATCAGTGCTACTCTCCAGGGAGACAGCCAGCTCCCTCTGCTACAGGCAAACAGCAGCAGTACCACAGACTGTGGTAGAAACAAGTGATTCTGTTGATTGAGTGTAAAAAAAAGAGATCAAGGTGCTCATACCTTGGGTTTCCTCCTAAAGTTTGACGGCATCCAGTGTGACAGACACTTGACAAGAACACTTCAAACGCCAAAGCTATAAGGTTACCAAATCCTGACATGATGAAAAAATGCATTGCAAGAGAATGGGACAACTAAAAAAGGGAAAAACAACTGCATCTTCTCAAAGAATTCGTTATATACAAAATGGTTGGCTCTCCAGTTCATGACACATTTTGTAGTGTGAAATTTAAAAATGCAAAATCACAAGCAGTTGGGCACCTTCCTTTAACATGTTGTCATCATATATAAACAACACTGGGAAGAGACATATGCACTGGACTCAAACCAAGAGCCTGGAAAATAGAAGAGCTTTAGCTACTAAAAAGAAAACATTTTCAAAGCATATACTGCCCTCCAGCGTACAACTTGGTATTACCTCCAACAGTTGCAACCTATTTTAAAAATTGAGAGTAACATTGCGCTGTGGTGACCCAATGGCAGAACACGGATAAAATCTCGGCACTAGGGAACAGAGTGAAGAGACAGCTCAGCCCAGGGCTGGTAGGGCCAGCAATGAGCAGAAGCTAATCATTGTCACTGGTCTCCAGCCATCTTTTATGAAAAAGGTCGCACTGGTTCCCTAGAGCCAGAAGCCAGGACAGCTTATTAATTTGGGAGGTTCTGCAGCCCTCCTTGTCACAGGCAAATAGCAAAGCACCCCCCCAAGCTGTCTTTGCACCCCTGCCACAACCAGTCTGTAAGCGAGACAAACCGTTCAAGACAACAGAGATTGTCCACAAATGACTGACTGCTTTAACCAGCAGTAATTTCTCCCAATTAAAGCTTCTTACAAACAAGAGGAGTTTGGCACACTCCTGCTGAAATACTTACCTGTGCAGATGTCATTTCCTTGCTGGGATATTTCTTGATACCCTCTTCAACAGTTCTGCTTTTTATGGAAAAAATGGATTTTTAACTGCATCAAAACAACTGAAGTGTGAAAAATGAATTGTTTATCTGTTAA
Organism: Pandion haliaetus; assembly: GCA_013401275.1. Lineage (NCBI taxonomy): Eukaryota > Metazoa > Chordata > Aves > Accipitriformes > Pandionidae > Pandion > Pandion haliaetus. The sequence goes on from VYZV01008706.1 coordinate 56,668, forward strand.
ACAATTTTATGCTGTGCAGGGATACTACTGCACCACTATATAATCACTTCTCAGTGTAATTAAGGTTTTACTCACCACTGAATGCTACTCTGTTTTTTATTTTAGCATGCCCTTTTAGGAAAAGCAGGTCTCAAGCAAATTCAGAGCAAAACCGACAGCAAATTCAGAGCATTGTGAAAGACTCACTTGGTACACAATCTCTGTTTCCCACTGCAAGCCACATTTGCACTTGCAGAATCTGAACATTAAATTGAAAAAAAACCTTAAGATCATGTAAGATCATAATGATTTGATTTTAAAATAATACTTGTCTTCTATGCATACTATAGCTTTATAACACAATTTAAAAAAAAAAATTCAGAAAATTTCAGATAAACTTAGTTACTATTTGCAAACACCCAGCATAATCTTTATAAATGCTAAGTAATAAAAACTTCAGGAGCTAAGTAGATGTCAGTTGCTAAATTCTGACAATGTTTACAGTGGACACTCAAGAACAGCATTATTGCTGAAATAGATTCTTTATTTCTGAAACATTCCAAAACAGCAGTATACACAGTTGTAATCAAATATTAAGTCATATACCATTATAAGAAAGCATTGATTAGTGCAATTGGATTTTGTAAAAGTCTATCAAAAAGATTTATTCACATTAAAACTCATTTTCCATAAGCAATTGTTAGTAAAACATTACGATTTTATTCTTTGTAATAAAGTACTGAAAATCAACTGTAGTTTTAGAGTTCACTGTATCTTAGTAAGTGCAATGTGACTTATGCTGCCATTTTAAATACAAAACACTATGACAATAAATTAACAATTGAACAAATGGTGAAAGACCAACAAAAACCACGCTAACCCAGCTGGATGGCAATTTCCAGTGAATGCTAATTTTTTTGTGCTTCTGCAACATAAATATACTGCTTTGTATTGCCAATGGTACAATTTTGTAAGATATGTTCCTAGCGCTAAAAAAGTACATTACCCCAAAAATATTATTTATGGCACAGAAAAGTTAAATTATCTCTCTGTTGTTCAAGGTTCAGGCAAGTTTAAATGAACTTAAGTATACAAAATAAGATGTACTGGAAACACTAGAAAAAAATTCAAGCACATACATAAGTCCCCCCAAATTGAAAGTAAAATGCATGATACCTTTACACCGAATAAATTGTCTTAGAATTTCAGTATGGCAAAGCTGCCCGAAAACATTGTCTCCTAGTTCTTTCCAAGGAAATATTCTGGTATGTTGCACATATATAATACTTTCTTCAGTTCCAAATGCCAACACCACCATTGTTAGTCTGATAACAATGCAGCTGTTCAGGTAACTGATTAAGTGCAATATTTAGTATTTGATAAGATGTTCATTTTTTAAAAATGACATTGCATTATGGATGGTTACATACTCAAATCCCGGGGGAAATAATACTGTATGACCCTCCTTTCCCAAATCATTGTTACCCAGCCAGCTGGGTAATGAAATCCGCATTATTTATCTTCCACTGTTGATGGGCATCCTCCATCAATAGCAGCCATCTCTCCAGTTCCCATCCCGCATCGTGCTGAGTGACGAAAGTGGCTTTGGAGGCTGAAGGAAACTGTATTAACCGAATGACAAAAAGAAAGGGAAAGGAAGTCATATTTCATGTGAAAGATCAAGATAACAAACATCATCTACTTCTGCAGTGACACCGGCTTTGTGGCTTGCTTGGAGACATCACTCTAGCATATTTCTGGCTCCATGCTAATGCAAATGTAAAGATCTATAGTGAAATTAAGGCCACTTCCAACGAGACCCCATTACTGTTACTGGTCTTAACAGGGTAAAAGGTTTGGAAAAATGAATTTGGTGAATAATTGTCATGATGCATGAGACCCCTCTAAATGGGAAGATTTGTTTTTTCAGGGCTAAAGACGACAAAAACCTATTTTTGTCACTATGGACAGCAGAGATCTAATGGGAGATACTCTCCAAAAAGCTGTTGTGCTCAGCATGCTCCTGAAAAAACAGCACTTTATAAAAACAGTATGCAGGCACTAAAGAATTTTGGCATCTTATCGAAGAATTCTACGAAGCCTGCTCCAGACACTCTTATCCAAGACACGTGATGACGTGTTTCCATCCCACAGCTGAAGTCAGAGAGCCGCCAGTCCCAGCACCACCACTCCTGCAGGGAACTCGCTGTCCTCCAGGCCCCCACCCTCACACCCGGGCCGTGTCTCTCACTGATCAACGAGGACTTAGTATAAAATGCTTGTCGACCATCTTCCAAACACTCCAGGTACTACACCAAGGTAATCATTTCAAGCAAGATTAAAAAAAAGGAAAAACAACCATCTGACTTGATCTGACTGCCAACTCACTGGTGACAAGGCAGGCTATCTCTCATTTGCCACAACCGTATTTTAGTCACACCAGAATTTGCTGAATAATAAAGCATCTCAGTTCTGTGAAACTGTTTCTTATAAAACCAGGTCCAAAGCCTTGTTCTTGCACTTCTCTGCTTTTTCTGTGAGTTACTGATGCCTCCTCTCCCTTCCAAATGCTCTTGGCTGGAAAAAGGCAGAGGTATGTTGTAAGGCAGGCAGAGTCAGTATGTTAAAAGCAGTCATCAGAGCAGCTTCTTGCTTCTCTGCTACAACTGCTTTTTTTACTGGCAGAAACATTGCACTGAAGTAAAAAAAGGTGGCTAAACTTAGGTTCAGCCAAGCTGCTTTTGTGCTGCTCCACTTTGTTGCAGGAACACTTATCTTTGATATAAATCCAGTTACCTGAGGCATAAAAAGACCTGCCTCTGCCATTTTCTGCAACTGCTGCTTTCCTTTCTTTTTTTCCAGAAATAAAAAGAGGAAAGTATGTTTAAAAATCCTGAAGAAAAAATGGAGAGGGCAAAAGTAAAGAATAATTGACTAAGTTTAAAACAACTATAAGAATACTGCTATGTATCCAGAGCTGAATCTCTGCTACAGGGCAGTGAACAGGAAAATGTGCCAGCATTGAAAACCGTTTCAAACAGGCACAAGCTGTCAGTATGATGCCACGTGGTTTTGAGATAGAATTTTGGAGGGTCTGTAGTCCCGTTCTACTTTTCCATCACCAGCTGGATTGCAGTGACTGGCTCCAGCACAAGGCAGCAGGCACAAGCAAGCCTCCCACCTCGGCTCCGGAGCTGTGCTTACGTTGCTGCCATGCCTGTGCCTGCTACCTGGGATGATCCAGACCCTGAGCTGCTGATTGACTTCCTGGCTTTAGCTGGGACCTGCCTCATCACGGTGGACCTGTCTGGAGACTGGGACTGTTGGCTGACTCTGGTCACCACCAATGTTGCTCTTGGTTGGGCACTACAGGGCAGCCTGGCTGTCCCTCTCAGCTCCTGGCTCACCTTGCCCTACAGGAAGCTGCCCCTGCTGCCCCTCACATTGTGTAAGGATAGAAAGTGGAGGACTGGAAGGTAGGGGTCTGCAAGAAGTTCTGCGCACAGAGCTGGAGAGGGCTCAGGGTTGTGTGGATCCATTCAACAGGAACAAACAAACAAACAAAAAGTGCTGCTTCACTTGTAAGGCTAAGTAGAGATGGACTGTACTGTTAAAATTTCTTTACATTGCTTTTGGATGTGTGAATCTCTGATGGCAAGGAGAAAAGCAGTTAATGTCTAGCCAAGTTGGTTATCTTGGCTATTACAATTTTGTTTTACAAATTATCAAAAGCACTCCCTCACATGCTTTATCCTATGCAGTAAATACTGAAGTTCCCTAATGCAGGCCCTATATAAAGTGTCTAACAACCTATTTTAAGTATCTAAAATACCAATAACTTGGCTACCTAACAGTCTGGCCATAGGCATGAAGGCACAGCTTTGCTCTGAATGTGCACTTCTTCCTGAACATCTGATTGATTTAAAAAAAACAAACCAAAACAAAAGACCTTTTCTACTTTTAATCAAGTTATGACTAAAACTACTTTAATTTTCAGTATACTAACAGAAGCTAGACTCTTAAACTGATAATCAGAAATACCATTCCTTAGAAATGACCACAGTGACAAAAATCAACAGTAAGAAAATCTGCCACTGATGGCTGAATTCTTTCCAAGAAAATTCAACATGAACTGAAACTGCCCTTATTTACCACATGAATAAATAAAATGAAACAATGGTCTTGAAGAACTGTAGGCTGAGCTCCAACCTGTCTGTGCTTTTTCAGTCCCATAAATCTGTCATTTCCACAGCGCAAAGACCATCTGTCTTCAAGGATCATTGGTCTGGCTCTACGGCAACATATGATGCTGCTAAGGTACATTTGATGGTGCGAAGATGGGAGCCCACACTTTCTGGACTATGAATAGCTTTGTTAGTGATTTGAAACAGTTTCTAATAAAAACAGTGTTGAGAGTACAGTGTCTCGCCCTCCCACTGAAACCTCTTAATTTTGCTTTTCCTTAATATTGCTTGTTGTATGAAAAATTACAAAATAGTAAGGGACTGGTCTTCAAGGCCCAGAAAGCCTCTTTCTCACATGTTGCTATGAAAGATTTAAGAGGTCTGCAGAAGACCATGAAATTGAGGAGAGGAAAAAGAAAAAAAGAAAGAAAACCCTCTACTATAAAGAACTACTAACAGAGAGAGTTCCAGCAGAGAGCAAAGGAGGTTGTAAGAGAAATCCCATGGTACAGTCTTCATCAAAGAAGAAACCTGACAGCTCTTTATCAAAGTTTCACTGCAGTTGGTCAAAATCTGTTGTCAGTCACATCGGTGTAATCCCCAAGTAACTCAACCAAAGAGAGAATGTGAGCAATTGAACTTATTCTGGATCTAGCCAGTATCTAGTGAAAAGCACAAAAATGGTGAGAGCTAAACAGTGACAGTTCATCCAACAGAAAACCAGGTGGTCACAGAGCAGGCCCTCACAAGAGGAGGAATGTCTGCGACGGGAAGAAAGAGTTGGAAGAGCCAACAAAAGTTGATAGAAGTTTCTCTTTGAAGAACTTCATCACCTAATAATCACAGAACACACAGCTAAGAGTTTAACTCCCAGCTGTGACAAGGTGATTAAAACACAGTCCCTTTCCTCAAGCTTATTTTATTGCTTACCCTAAAAAAAAAAAAAGAAAAATCATTTGGAGATGAAATTATCTTGGAAAAATGCATTTGCTCAACAGGATAGCTCATTGCAAGTATGTGATACCCCAGGATTCCCTGTTTGCCTATTGTCTCCCAGCTGGAACTGAAAAGATGCTGGCTCAACCCAAGACTGTACTATCCAGGACATCTCCTTCCTCACAATGCTGTAATTGCATTTTTGCAGATTGCATTTTTGCAGTCTACCGCCATTTACAACGACAGGGACGCAACTTTTTCTGTTTGGGTACTCTTAAGATTTGGTCATCCTGTGACACGGAAATAGGAGTTGGCACAAGTCTAGAAGAAGGCAAGCCACACATGTCAATGATATGAGATTTCCATTTGTTTTGATTTCTTATTGATAGATGGGAATCCATTCTTATTTATATGTGATTATATTCTATCAATATTACAGTTTACTAGGAACTACCAAGCAGGCATTGTCCATCACTATTTCTGGAAAGAAATCTTCACCCATTCAGTGACTTTACATTAGGAGCTAGAAATGCTTCTCTTTCATAGCCCAGCTTCATACTCAGAAGGAAAAAAAACCCCAAAACCCCACAATCTAAGCCAAAGACATCCACATAGGGAAAGAGGCCTGTTTAACTCTTACCTTCGAACTGGCTGTGCAATTTTACTTCTGGGTATGCCACTCCCGTTGATAGCCAGCGATGGTCTTGGAAGAGCACTGCGACCTACAAT
>VYZV01008706.1:64300-89244 GCA_013401275.1 Pandion haliaetus
CGCTTGACTGGCAGTCTTATTTGGCATTGGGATCCCAGTGTTAGAATATAACTGTAAGCTGTTGGATACTGGAATACTGCTACTACTACTACTACTACTACTACCTTGTACGGTTGGGCTTACGTAGGCAGTAGCTTTGAGAGGCTGTCTGACAGACACTGGAAAATGTCCCACACTGTGAACTCTGTGTTGAAGCTGTCCTGGGGATGNTTTACTTCTGGGTATGCCACTCCCGTTGATAGCCAGCGATGGTCTTGGAAGAGCACTGCGCCCTACAATCGCTTGACTGGCAGTCTTATTTGGCATTGGGATCCCAGTNATGAAGCCAGGTAGTAATGCTCATTTCTAGATAGATCTGAACAGGGATAAACACATCATTATACAATTTACTTGCTAATTACAAACTGCTGAAAAATGCCTTGGATCCAATACTGTATCCAGTAACACTGCACTGAACTAAAATACCTGGTTCCATCCCCATCCTGAAAAAAATTCCAGCCCATATTCATCCTTCTTTCTCCCCTCAAAGAGGTTTCATTAGCCATTACAAGCACACTAATTCCACCTATGTAATTACATCTTTAAACTGGAGAAACTGCTGAAGCTATAATTTAATTACTGTTAGATAGATTTTTGCTTGCAATAGCCACATCTTGTTTAAGGAACATTGCATTTAAAGCATAAAAGATTGCAGACATCTAAGCTTTATGTATAAAAACAATAAAAGGCTATAAAAAGGTCTTGAATATAACAGCATATTCCAAGGCCGATGTTATGTAAGCTAACATTTTAAATGAATACTATGGGTTCCAGAAGCTTTATATATAGAGATTTTCTACACAATCCTGCCCTCTGGTGTACATCAGACATGCATCTGTTTCAGAGTCCACATATCAAAAGCAAACTGTCAAAAGCCCGAAGCACATAAACTAATATACCACATACAGGCTAATCCTTTTTCAAGTCTTTGAAAAAGGACATCTTAAAATCATTTAAAGACACAGGAGAAAATACAGGTGTGTGATTCAATTAAACAATACTGGCAATATATTGCTATGGAACTATTACCATAACACAGCTCCTGAAATACCCCAGCACAGCCACTTATTAGAAATGTTCTCCAAAAAATTATTTCAGAAAAATCACATTTTATACACACATATATATACACATACACAAATACACAGAGAAACATGTATTTCTAAAATAGTAAATAAAATTAAATTCTCAATGCACTACCATGCAAATTCAGGTGGGAACCTGAACAACTACTTCCATTCTCCTATTCAAACAGGACAAAAATAAAACTAAATCCAACAGTCAAGTACATTTTCCAGAACAGATGCCATTTAGTAGTTTTGAACACATTTGTAAATACTGCTCAAATTGGAAAGAAAACACCCACAGGAAAAGGTTTTGCCAACTTCTCCCTCCAAAATTTCACATGGGAGACATAAGTTAAATATTTTCTCCTGCCTGTGTCCAATGAAATCCACTTTTTCCATTTCCTCTCAGAGTACACCAACCACTGTGCTAGAAAAGATGGGTTTGGATCTCAGTCTATCTTGTTCCCATTCCACATTAATAATTCAACATCCACTAGATCAATAATCCCTTCATCCCCCCCATCAAGAAGTCACCTAAATTAAACTAATTAGTCATTTTAATTCCACCACTCAACAAGTATATTATACTTGAGGATATAATCCTCTTGTTTACCATATTTGCTTGGAAGAAAGTGGCTCAACTTCAGCAGGAAAGAGGTCATAATATTTTAAGATAGTATTTATACAGTGTACTGTTAAACCAGCATTGTATAAATTACCAAGAAAAGCAGTTTTCAATTCTAGTATCAGAACTAAAAATGTAAGATTATATGAATTAATTGCATTATTGGTGCTTCTACAATACTACTGCTACTAATTATTGTTATAATTTTAGTTTTAAACTTGGCACAAAGTGAATGGCCAAAGGAAAAAAAAAAAAAAATTATGATGAAACTCTCAATACAGCATAACAAGATAGGTAGAATTTGCTTTCCAAAATAGGAACTTTGAAAATCCTGAACTATATTAAAATCTGGGGCAAAAGGAACACAGCCTGCTTTTAATTTTTCATAAAGCAGAGGATCAGTGACTGGTACATGTATTTTACCACTCTATCGATTCCTTGCGCGCAGCCAAAGAACACAGGTACTTACTACACGACTGCATCCTTGAAATTCCATTACTCGCTCCATGCAAATTGGAGTCAAAGCTCTGACTGTTCCTCACAGTGACTGGAGAACTAGCAAAGCCAGCATTACTGTTAATGGTGGGGGTACTTGGCATCCGAGTGAGGTTAGGCATGCTTCTTCGAAGTTTATCTGAAGCAAAAGAAGGTAACATCCATAGTCATATCAGAATTTACAACAAACACAAGCAGTCTCTGAATAATTTCTGTAGAAAATGAAAATTAAAACAAATTACTTCAACACAAAGAAAGGTTCTTCTCTGCAGGGAGAATATGAATATGTTATTGACAGCCTACTAATTGAACCCTTCTGACTACTGTAACAGTATGATTATTAACAAATTATTTTAGACACCAATAGGCAGTACATGTTCGGAATTGCAAAGATTTAAACATTAAAGTGTCATATAAGGATGAGTTTCACGTAAATGTGTAAAGCAGGTCAGATGAATCATGCCCTAATTGTGCCTGTTTCTTTGCAGTGAATACAAAACAAGGCTGCAGTGACACAGTCAGACACAGATATCTACACTGTGGATGTCTAAAGACAGGTGAGACAAATCCATCCTAAGTGACTCAAGTCTTGCTTTCAGGTGCCAATGAGACACTAAAAAATTCCACTCAGTATCTAACCTTATTAGCACATTGTTTCTGCAGGTGGCCATGCACAAAACCTGCTAAGTCTTGATGCTGTTCAGCTGCTTGGAGCCCTGGGTTGACATCAGGATTTTCAAATTTGATGGTTCTCCCTCCTACCCCACTGGTGGTGCCTGATTTGGTGGGCATTTTCAGAACAGGCCTGTAGGGTCTTTCGGAAGAAGAAAGCTGGAAATGCCCCAAATGTTTTTGGGGCAGGTTCAACAGCTAAGGCAAGTGTCTAGGAGGTCAGAAGATGTCTGCAACCCCACTCACGCTACTTGGAGAGAGATGCTGAAACCAAGTCTGACATCTCAAGAAGACTTGCCAACCACAACAGTATTAGGTAATCTACGGTGAAGCTCTTTTGGTCTCTTCTGCTGTGGGTCCAAAGGGAGATGACTCAGTTCTGTATAATCCAAAGAGGCTGGCGGGGGCAGGAAGGCACACACTGAATGACCTGGTCTGAATTGCCTCCTGTGACGTGACACACTTCAGTAAAGCACTGCTGTGGGCAAGTAACAGGTCATTTGTTAAATTGTCATTGACAACACCACCAATGCTGGCCTCTTGGCCAGGTTCAGGAGCACGAGTGCTGTGCCTTGCTGAGGTGGCTATGTTTCTCCTGGTACCGTGGTCAGCATGGAGGCCACCAGCTCCTGCCCCTGCTGTAGGACCCAGTGCCTGGCAGATGTCTGCCTCCAGTTCTCATTCCACAACAGAAAACAGGGGTCTGCTTGTCTTCTAACAGGCAGCTATGACTGCTCTCTCCAAAGGCAAGCAGGGCATTTCAAGATTGACATTTTGGATTTATGCACAGGAACAACGTATCACACAGAGCTTGGTATTGCTGTTTTGGGTCAACCTCCTAGCTCACGCAAGGCAAGGTCAGTCCACAGAAACAACAAACTGACTGAGGAATCTCTGTTTATCAGTCCACATAAACATACAGCCTATTTAGCACCATCATGAGCTCCTCTAATCCTTAAAGCTGCTAACAACTGATGAGTAATAAGAAGCGACAGCACATTCTATCTATACAAGGTATTAGTAGTCACTAACAGTAACTTCAAATATATGGGATGCCTATGTAACTCCAGCAAACTGAGTCACAGCAAGGCTACCATTCCAGCTATTTTTTATGACTGGTCCTCATGGTAAGAGCTGGTACAGTATCCTGCCAATAGTCAAAAACATCCTTGTACTTCAAAGGTCCAGCATTTCCAATATCTTTATGTCCTGAATCCCAATTACTAGTGCCTACCTGCTCTTGACTTTGTATCATGCACACTGGTCATGTAATGATGAGACCTTCTTCTCTTCTGCCTCAACTAAGGCTGACTTTCAGTTACCACAGATAGTCTGACTTAGAAAACCATTACTGTCTAGGAAATATTTTAAATATTCCCATGAATTAAATATACTACACTTTCATTTTTTGAATCAAACAGTAGGTGTGGAAGGTAAGATAGGGAGGAGTTCAGTGCAGGAAAAGGAAATGCAAAGTTTGAGTTCCTGGTAACTTGAGTACAGCCAAATCCTAATAAAGAACCAGTTTAAGGGTAATCCTTCATCAAAGAGTTAGAGTTGTGCTTCAGTGACTCATCATTGATGCTGGCAGGCTAGAATTGTCAGTGGTACACCAATGAACATTAGCAAAGGGATTACCGCTGTGGTTCAGTCAGGTGGTAAGTATTAATATCACTGATAAAACAATGATAAAACAGTTATCAGGCTTCTAAAACTGTCCTGGGGATGCGAACAATGGCATCTATACAGCTACCATATGTTCCTATTTCTGAAATACTCATTTTGCAAACTGGAAAGGAAACTGTCTTTCTATGATGCGACCCTTGGCCCAGAGTGGCAGAAAATTCATGAATATAGGATGTCTGTAGCTACCATTAGCCTACCCTTTAAAACCCTAGCTTCTGAAATCCTAGGCCAACATTACGGCACGTGGCAAAAAAGGTCTGAGCAGCAGGATGGTGGTGGGGAAGATAGCACTGCATAAAATAGCTTTTCTAATACTATCCACATATTACATTGTATAAGCAGAATTCCTTGGACTCTACATGCTCTTCCACTCAGGGACTGCGTCAGCCACCACAGGCATGATCTGAGCCTTTAATTGTCCAGTGGATGCAGCTATAATAGCAGGAAAAATAGGTACACAAGTAGCTTGGATTTCGTCTTGATGGTATTTTGCAGCTTTCATCTCCTTGGATGATGCATCCTCTTTCATCTCTTTCTTGAAGTTTGTTCTGTCACCTGTTCCCCTCCTAAGAACAGTGGAAAGGGTCTTACAGACGTTTTGTTTGTAAATGAAACGCTGCCTCTTGTGAGCTTGATATACAGAAGCAAAAGGTGGGAGTTATGTGATTTTAATATTATTTCAGGCCACTGAGACATGACTAGATATGAACTTACTGGAAATATATGAGAAGAAAACAAAAATATTTTCCCAAGCTGTTAGTAGCAAACCTTCCCTTTCTAGAGCTATTTGCACTCCTAAGACTGATGAGAAAATTAACAGAGGAGTGAAGTAGAGCTGAGATGTATTCTCAGGTGAGAAGTAATTTGCCCAAATAGTCCTGTTTATGATGAATGCTGAAATTTGCTACAGTTTCTACGACCTCTTCTGCACTAATCTGGTTCAGTGGCAAGCCTGAAAAATCATCAGTTGTTTACAGTTTGTTCTGTTAGGAAGATGTGGCTATTAACACCAGTGAGGAACTCCAAAGGACCTGCACCTTCTACAGCATCCATAGTTATTGTGACCCACTACTGAGTCTCAGCTATAATCTTGGTTGAAACAAATATGATGTTTAAGTAGGATGCAGCCATATAAAGTATCACAGATGTATCTTTGCCTTTCCCAGCCTTCTTTGAGATGTAATAGCTTGACCTACAGACATTCTATTATTGAGGTATTTGAAAGTGTGAAGAAAATGCAGTAATAAGTCATGCAAGTGAGTTAATAATCAGTTCCTGGTTATTACCACCAGAATAGTTCATGCATATACACACATGCTTGTCACTTCATGAGTGTTCTTTAGGTGGCACATGTTGCCCTTGTTTCACATACCTGCAGCAGAATGATATACCAGAAACTGCCTATGCATGTTTACACTTTTTCCCGGGCGGCATCCATGCTGAATTGCCTGTTGCCTACAGCACAGGAAAAACTGGGAATAGTGAAATACAGGGTCCTCTGCCCTCAACTGAAAATGTGCATGGAAAGACCACCTCACAGAACAGATCATATTCACTACTGGTGAGAAACGGGTCAAAAAGCAGGCAAAAAGAGTCCCTTATTTTGTCAAACATTCCACAAAACTACAGTAAAGACAGCAGTTTGCCTCTTACCCAGCTGCTTCAGTTCTGATTTTTTCCAGGAAGTTCTTCCCCCGATGCCGTTTCTTCTATGAAGCCTGGGATCGGTGGCCCAGCTTCCTTCTGGCAGGACACCAGAACAGGCGGCACCTGCCTTCTGTCTTCTGGTCCCAGGACCGCTGGTGGCCGTCCCCATTCCACCGCTCCTGGTTTTTTTTTCCTTCCCTGACCTAATACTATCACTGGCTGAAGATTAATGTCCATGTAGAACACAAACAGACCTTGTCCTCAGAGCAAAGCTGCCCCAGAAAGGTGTGCTCTTGGTCGGCTACCAGACAGAGTTCTATAGTGGTTCTTGATAAGTATCATCTTCTCTCTGCCAGAACACCTCATCCAGTGAGGCTTTCCTTGCAAGGAGGGATTAAGTTGACTCTACAGTGAAGTGTCTTAATACACATTCATTCATTCATTGTTATTCTCTGCAAGTGTTGTTAATTTTTTATTTGAACAAAAGGACTCACAAGCCTCACCAAAACTGCACTATCGTTAAGGAATGTGATACAATGAATTATTAGTGTCTCAGAGAAATCTGTATGACCATTTAAGCTACATTAGCAGTTTCTTATACATATTTAAATCCTTCACACAAACCCTGCAAATTCAACTCTCTCTTATCTGTATTGTATGCACGAATAAGTTGGGGAAAAAACATAAGGAAAAAATCCATGCTTTTCTATTTTAAATATTACATTCTATATTACATAGATATTCAAGAGTTTGTTCTGAAATCCTTAACAAACTTGTAGACTCAAATACAACTTCACCTTAAGGGATTAATTTCTTTTCCTCATCTTTGAAGACCTGAGTTCAGTATCTGCATTACATTTGTTATGATTATAACATTTATGACATCTCAAATACACCAGGGTGTAGTTAAAGGTCGGTGGAATCATCAACTGATACAACAGAGACATCAGTGCGTAAAAACACAAATACAGATTAAGAACTAAAAGCGAGTCTTTCAGTTAAGCGAGAGACACCATTCTTCATGACTGTCAATACCTACATTTTGCTAATGTTGAACACTTCCATTTATTCAGAATTATTACTTCATCTTGCCCTGGCTTCACAGGCATATGTCTACCGCCACAGATAGTTACAGCAAATTAAAGATTTTTCCATTATCCTTCCATGACTTCTCCCCACTGATCACTATTCTCAATATAACTTCAAAGGTGACAAAGTAAGATTTTTTTTCTTCCTTTTCTTTATTTAAAGTCTGCAACAATTTCCTACAGTGAGTTCTCCCTTCCTTACTGAACAGAAGAGGTTATGAGCAGAAAACCACTCTGTAAATCAGCAAACTAGTAAGAACAGAACTTTTTCTACCTCTCCAAACACACAAATCAATGCTAAGTCTATACTGAACTGATATCTAAAAACCAACCTACTGCCCCTGAAATGCTGCTTTTCTCTATCTGCCTGGAGTTTGCTTAAAAAGAAACAAACAGCCAACCACCCCCTCCCAAAACCCCACATTTGCAACTTTCCAAATGAGTCAAGGGTGCTGCAGCACCCAATGATGTTCATAATATTTTGTCTGAGAAAAGTTATTCCCCAGAAGCATATGCAATAACGTAACTCATAAAAGAATAATTTTTTAAGTGAATGGTATCTGTGGCCTGTTTATGAAGGTATCAACCAAGCTAAAACTTAAAAATCAACATGAAAAGGTAATGGAAAATATACATTGAGATTAAACAGACTGCATGCACTGCTTCTCAATGAAGGATGTGTTTTTCATCTGCCCCCTCTTACTCCGTTGTAATAAATTCCTTCTTTAGCTGGAATAATTTGTCCAAAATACAAAGTTTACAATTTACAGGTATTATAAAAATGGATACCTTAAAACGCACATGAAGTAAGGGGTTCCGGAATAAAAGTTTATGAGTAAGCTTACCTCAAGATCTGGAAAGTGGGCCTGAGCACAAGATCAGTCCCATTTTTAGTATCTTGTCTATCCTGGATTTTGACTACTCTGGATGATTTCACAGCACTATAGTTCTGTTACTTATGTTTTCAGAAAATAAGAAGTAATAAAGGGCATAAATATTAACATCTATTCAAAAAGAATACAGTGACCAAACAGAAATAAAAAATATTTTTAAAAAAAGTTAAAACGGAAGAGACTACTTGTGTGTCACAGTAAAAAAAAAAAAAAAAAAAAAAAGGATAAAAATTGGGGCCCCAAAAAAAAAAAAAAAAAAAAAAAAAGGTGTACATGTATGGGCACCATAAAGCAGAAAACAGCTTGGTTTTATGAAATTTGGTGGTATTTCTTAGATAAAAATTACTGAAGTATTCTTGATATTAAAAGTTAGCAACATTTTAAGTTGTTAACCATGCACTTCTTCAAATTAGAGGAAGGGGAGAGAGGTATGAAGATAAATCTTTCCATTGCCAACATATTAAAAGCTTTAATAAACTATAAAACACACACTAACTAGATGGACTCGCTTTAGCTAACAGCAACAGATACTCAAAAGCTATTCACCTCCTGTCTCTCAGATCTTCTTTAAATGATCTATTTCTGACCCACTAACCAATTACAAAATCCCTGAAAACCAGAATGCCTTTAAAAATTCAGATAGAATTTTTCTAATCTAACTCGTTACAGACAATTCAGCTGATTTAGGAGAGGGTGTAACTAAATAAGGAAAAAAAATGCAGATTTCATGCAAAGCTTTTCTATTAGTGTATTCTTGCCAGAATCGGAAATAAAACTTATTAGAAAGCAAAGATAACAAACACACACTACAGGTGATGGCTGCAAAAATGTTGTTTAAGAGGTAACAGGTATGCCTACAGCCTATGCTACAAGTGGCACCAAATACACATTAAACAGATCTTAACAAATTTAACATATTTACATCTGCACACATCTGCCACTTTATGCTAGTGTTTACCAGGAGCCTTTCAGTACAGCAAACTGTTGGGGAGTGGCAGTAAACAGGACTGGTACCGTTCCCTCAGACATGGGTGGGATAAGGCAAGAGAAAGAACCTGGGCCTGAGAGTGGGGACTAGATAGTGAGGTATTTCAGAAGAGATATATGGTATTTTATTTTAAAAATTTAATTTTTAATTTAAAACAAGGCAGATCGTCAAAATCACAGCAGGGGCAGCACTTTGCTACAATACATTGGCAAGAACAGTGTGTGAGTTCAAAATTATGGCCTCCAACACAGCTGGACAACATCTGTGAGAGTATTCTCACCCCAAGCACAGGCAGAAGATTACAAGGGTGCCAGAAAGGCCAGACAACCTCTCTGCTACCCAAAATGCAATCTTGTGGCTGGAGAACAAGGAGACCATCGGCTATAGTGAGAGACTAGACACCTAGTGCACAAGTCAGTGCCTACGTACAGGTACCTCATGCCATTTGAGAGACCCTGGGGTATCTACAGCATCTAAACAGCACTGACACATGGTGACGGTGAAGCCAAGCAGGGCGCACCAAAGCACCTCATACAGCGCTAAGTGCTTGTATGTGGGCATATTAATTATACTCTTAAAAGAATTATTAAAGTTTTCCGAGTTTACCACACCTTCAGCATATTTGTTACAGTACAGCTAGTTAAAGTTAGAATAAGTACCTCAACTAGCGTACCATGCTAAACAAACTTCACTAAAAGCAGGGAGGACAGCATCCCTCCTACCATTTGTTCCTAAAGGCAAAAAATTGTACTTGAGCTAAACACATAACCTAGTTTTGGGGAGACATTGTGTCAAAGCTACACACTCTTTTTTCACCCCAGACTGCGTGCCAAAGTTCAAAGGTTACTTGCCACTTACTCTTCTCTTATGGAGAGCTCTGTTAATGATCAGATGAACCAGGGGCCAGACTGTTGACTGCACATACAAGAACAGAAGTGATCTCTTTGGGGGAAGAGAGATTTCGGAAGACTGTTGGAATGGCCGAGAGCAGCATAGCATGTGCTACATGTGATTTTGATTAATTATGGATGATGCTTCCCATATATACTGAAAGCAGTAACTACACAGTTTAGCCCTTCCATCTATCACAACCCCCTTTCTCATTTGCCTTGGTAAACTGTAACAGTGTGGAACACACCGTCCATCATACTGAGCTTCAGACAAATTCTTATTTTGCAGTTGTTATGGGTTTGTGTGGCACGGTTTTCTTTGGTAGTGGGGGAGGGGGCTGCAGAGGTGGCTCCTTTCAGAAGCTGCTAGAAGCTTCCCCGGCTCCAAAAAGTAGGACCCGCCTCTGGCCCAGACAGGGAGTGACGATGGTGAGAGCGCCTCTGGGAGAACAGATTTAAGAAGGGGAACTGGCAGTGTGGGGGCTGGGGAACGTGCGAGGAACACCTCTGCCGATACTGGAGTCAGTGAAGAAGGAGGGGGAGGAGGGGCGCCTGAGGAGGCTGATGGCCCTGCAGCCCGTGGTGAGACAGCAGGTCGTCCCCCTGCAGCCCACGGAGGTCCATGGTGGAGTGGAGGCTCCTGAAGATGGCGGTAACTCGATGGTAGAAACCGCGCTGGAGCAGTGTGTGACTGGAGAGCAGCCTGCGGAAAGGACCCGCGCCAGGGAAGTTTGTGAGGAACTGCAGAACACGGAAAGGAACCACGTTGGAGAAGTTCGTGAAGGAATGTCTCCCGTGGGAGGGACCCCACGGTGGAGCAGGGGACGAGTGAGGAATCTTCCCCCTGAGGAAAGAAGCAGCAACGACGATGTGTGGCGAGCTGACTCAACCCCCATACCCTGTTCCCCTGCGCCGCCGGGGGGAGGAGGTAGAAAGCACCAGGAATGGAGCTGAGCCGGGAAGGCGGGAGGGGTGGGGGAAGGTTGTTCTGATGTTTAGTTTCCCTTCCTAATACCCTTGTGTTTTGTTTTTGATTTGATTTGTAGTAAATGAAATTGATTTTGTTTCTTCCCCAAGTTGAGCCTGTCTTTTGCCCGTGACCATAAGTGGGGAGTGATCCCTCCCAGTCCTTGTCTCGACCCACAAGCCTGCCTTTGGATTTTCTCCTCATCCCAACGTGGCCAGGCACGGGGGTGGGGGGTGAGTGAGTGGCTTCGTGGTGCTTTGTTACCGACTGGGCTGAAACTGACACCACGACAGCAGTCTACCTGCACTTCAATGTGCAGGAGTTCTTGAAAGACAGTGGAATTGTTGCCAAGATGATGAGAAGTGCTGATTAGAAGATGTTGTACTCTGACATACTCAATACAGCGAACACTTGACTCCTTGTCTGCCAACAGAACACAGCCAAAGTAAAACATTTGTACACATCAGTATTTGCCACCTATGTGGATCAGTGCTGCATGAGTCAGAGGCTGAAGGTGCAGAAGCTGAAGAGATAATTCCCCTCTAAAGATAGTGGTACTGGCTATTATAGGACTGCCTGCTATCCCAGCAAGCAGGTAACTGAAGTCGTGTGTGTCCATCTTTTGAGTGACACCAAATATGTGTCAAAGTTTTTGAGAAAAAGGCAACCAGGTGGTAAAACTGGTGGCTTTTTATATCTATACACTTTCTAGGAGTTATCTACACTAGGAGTCTAGTGTTTTCACTGCCCTGTAAGTACTTTCTGAGGTTTCCATGTGGGAATCCAATACTTAAGTTCCATTCACATGGAAAATGAAAATATCATTGAAAAAGCATTTCTGGACCACATAAAAAGATCGCAGTACCACATCTTGCCCTTATTCCTGAATCAAAAATGCCCCATAACCTTCCTTTCTATCTCCCCAACATTTCTGCAAGCCCATCAGTGCTGTCCCATTCTTGTACCTCACCAGGAAGAAAAGTAACATTGAAAGTAATATGGCATGGCACATATGCTGTACCAACAAACGCCGATGTTGCTGTACCTTCTGTTAACATCAGCCTTCTTTATATACTGCCACTTGTCGATTATGCTTCCACACCATTTCTTACTTTGAATGCAAGTGCTTTTGGCAGCAACCTGTCTTGTCTTATGTGTCAGGAAAGCAACATGCATACCTGTAGTGCTCTATAAACAGCAACTTTGTGATGTTTTGAAGAACGCATTTATTTTCTTGCCCAAGGGTGAGCTGTAACCTGTAATGTTACAAACAAGACCCTGACTGAAAACTGACTGTTTTGAATTAGCTTGGGGAAAAGATTGAAGGAATAGGAAAGTAAGATGCAGCAGGAGGAAGAAAATTGTGGTCATAATAACGAATGAAAGGAAGATAACAGCAACAATGGACGGAAACTTAAGTTTTGAGTAAGCACTGAGACACAAATATTCCAGAGGCTCTAGAATACATCTCAAGTGCAGTGCAAAAAGCAGCAATGGCTCAGGATAGTTTGGGAGTGACATTATCTCCCATACTTTAACAATCTGCCCTACCAGACCTGGAAGAGGACCAGAGTGCTGACCCCTGCCGTAAGCACTCATTGCGGATTCACAGCATAGCTGCATTAACAGCAAAGTCAGCAATAAGAAAGGGTTTGAAAATCTGAAAACCCTATTTTGTATTTTACTGTATCCATGATGGACATGCCTAGGCCAAGCTCGAAAGCCTGATCAGTTCTTCTAACCAACTATTAGCCTGCTAAAAGATGCTCTTCTTTCCTTTTTCTTCTTTCTTCACTTGTGGTCATCCTTGCAGCACTTTAAAACAGACTGAAGGAGCAACTTTCATGACCAGGTCACAGATTACATTTTGTAGGAAATTACTTAACAATAACATACCTCAATCATTTGGACAGGCTTAAATTGCTTGTCACAACTCATGGACTGATCTAGGCGTCACATGCTAAACACACTTCACTCTGTTGACATAACTTATCTTTAACACAGCACTGGCACTTTGCACAGAGAAAAGACCACTTCTCAGAAAAGCATGCGACCCACCTCCATTAATCCTATTTGGTTGCTGCTCTGGAGTTTGGGCTTGCGGAGAGTAGTAGGGCTGCTGATAAGTATTTGAAGGGAAGTGTGGGGAGGTCGGGCTCCTCCTGCAGTCCCGGATACTGGAGAAAGTCTGTGAGTGGGGAATTCCTCTCTGGAAGGGGGAGCAGCGAGTCAGCCGCGGCTGCGGAGGTGGGAGGTGGTCAAACTCTTCCTCGTCCTCAAGACTATAGTTATCGTATTCCTGGTCACCGCATGTCCCTTTCTTTCCCGCATGCAGATTGACGCTCGAACTGTGCCTTGACACAGATGCTGAAGTCGAAGCATAATCTTGCCTAAGGCCTGTAAATTCCAAGAAGAGGATGATTTGGCTTCTGCTAAGTGATTAACTCCTAACATGCACTTCAATCCTGAAAACTAAGCAGGTAAATAGGCATGATTTTACAGCAAGAATTGGATTTACAGTGTCACCAGGCTGAAGATGTGAAGTAGGAATCATCTGATCTAATTTTCACTGTCTATCTTTCAGCATCTCAGCCTGAATTATTTCCCTCGAGATCCCTTTTTAATAAAAAATAAAAAAAAGAATACAGGCATCTCCAAAATGCAGTACCTGTGAGATGTCTTAGATGCCTCTCTTAACATAAGATGAATTGCCTTCAAGAGGCACCTATTTCTCTGCCAATAGAAAGACTACATGAGTATCAAGTTTTTAACTTTTAAACACCTTTAATTAGAGGAATTAACACTCATTGTATTAGTTTTCCAAGTTATTGCTATGAAACTTTTATATACACGCAATGAAAATGCTGACAATGTCATTTTGTAAACTTATAACCCATGTAAATATTCTGGCTCTCCAACCTCCCTGAACCAAATTAGTTCCTGATAGCAGCCGATCTCATGGACAAGGCTTAGTAGTAACACAGCTGTGTTTCAGACAGGTACACATCCTACCCCCCTTCTCAGAACACCAGGTTTTGAAAACCATCCCACCATTAGCACTTCCCCAGAAAAGCATGTTTGTTCTGGGTCAAGTGAGAGGGAAACATTCACATCACTTGTACATCCCCCCTTTTCCCAGCTGCACAGTAGCCAGGGAAAAAGGGGATGTACATTGCATTTCCAGGAGCTAAGCAACTCCACCAATAGCTGTGGATAACAACTTTCCTAGATTTACAAAAAGGTCTCAGCTTTGACAGATGTCTTTGCTTCATAACGGAAACTTCTTAACATGCTTTCCCGCCCCTCCTCGACGGGGAGTTTCTATTCATGGCCGCGAAGAGAGCGTGCCTGCATGCACGTATAATACCATCACTTTCCACGGGATTAAGTGGACAAGAACTGTCATGTGCTCAAACATTCTGTACCAGCTGCTACTGCAAGGATGAGATACAACTATTACACCTGACATAGATTAGAAGAAAAACAGTGTTTTCCCTTCCAGTTTACCAATGACCTGATTCCTTAAAGAGCTAAGTACCTGAAGTCTTTTGTCTTTTTTTAAACCTCACTCTGAGGGAGATGAGCACAGCTGTCATTTAAGTAATGCAATTCTTTTTATCTTTGATATTTGTAATTTTTTTTTTTTAACTTATTGTTTTCCGAGCTGTGACCACACAGATTTGCCAGCTGAGAATTCAGCTATCTTGGAAAGTCTCACACTTGCTAATTTCTCTGCTGAACACGAGTGCTACCAGATGCTCAGCAAGTTCAACTGCTGACAAGTGATCACTCCAGCTTGCTCAGTCTGGTTGCTGCAGGCAGACTGCAGCTCTAATTTTTTCTTCACATTTTATTTTTTATTTTATTTAATCACTTATTACTTAGCATTTTCCTTCAGTCACCATCTTGAATTTCTCTTGGTTTTCATCTCATCATTTCCTCCTTGATGTCTCACTTCACACTAATAGGAAGTGAGAAAGATACTGCACTTACTGAGTGACTTCTAAGTCAAATGCCCTTTATTTATGAATAAAGACATTTTTCAAAAATTACTATCAAGCCAAACAATAATCTATGTCAAACAAGTTTTTGGGTGCAGATTTGTGCATCATCACTACTTTGAAACCAAAATGTTAAATTTAAATGCCCCAATTCAGGATTTAAAGGGGAATTAATTTCAAAATTCATCTGACAATTAAGAAAATCAAAGTAGAGGCAAAGAAATCCACAAGACCTGCTTATTTTTACCTTTCTCATGAAATACATGCACAAGAGAAATTCTTTATCATGTTCTTTCCCTAGAAATAAAATTATTTTAATTAATGTGGTAAGACTTTATAAATCTTCTCAACAGGTACTCAACAGGTATGGAGCTACCAGTTGGGATTCAGAAAAATGTAAGCATCAAGTTTTGAAAGATACAGTACCATTAACCTGAACCCAACAACGTGCTCACCTTCTCTACGCAGGTGAGGGGTTTTTCTACCTGCCACTCAAGAGGCGAGACCATTTGAGAAATATCCACTTGACTGAGACCAGACTGTTACAGGAAATCTTCCTCAGACTATTTTGAAAAAATGAAAAAAAGCCACCTACTCTCCTCCTGTAGACGAGCCATGATCTGAACGTCAGTGAGGTCCTGCAGCTTGTATCCCATGGAGATGGAATCATCCTCCAGCTCCGAGGTACTCAGTTCACTGTCTATTGATGACTGTGGGCTCAAAGGGGAGCTCCTAGAAATGTAACCTATGTAAGAACACATAACCTTTAGTTTGTGAATATATCTGGATGTCTTTCATTCATGACTATCAGCCCTTTATGTTACAGCAACTTAAAATTTTTTCTGTATACCAGATAAAAACTTTCAGAAGTGTAGTGCAATCCACTAACAATTACCAAAAGGCTTTGATACTCGTGAGAAGTAGTAAGTGTAGTAATGGATCAGGAATTCCTCTGCTTGTTCCCAAAATAGGATCACATAGCCCAGATAATGAATAATTTACCCAATACAGTTCTAATACAGCTCAGATTAGTTAGTATAGTCTAAATACATCTGCATTTGAATCCTTCTTCTGGGACTGTGGTTCTCCCTACTCTGTTCTGAAAAGCAAGTGTGTAAGTGTCACCAACTTCTGCTCAGTACTCAGATTCCATATCAGAGCCCTTTACCTAATTTTACTGGTTTTTTAAATTGTTTATAATCATCAGATAAATCAATGACAGTAACAATTAAGACTGAACACTGTGCAACAACAGAGAAAGCACTGCCTCCCTCACAGAGCTACCTTTTGGAAAGGGCTCTGGATTCTACTTTGCCCCTGCGTGACAGTAAAATACAAACTCAACTGCAATTAGTTGCATGTTACCCAACTTTAAAGAAAAATTATTCAAATAAAACAGTAAATCACTTTCTAATATCCTCTGGACCACCAGAGGCCAACAGCCTGCAGGACAAGAACGGCTGTGCTTGTATCACAGATGTGTTTGCATCCTCTAGCACTGCTCAAAGCAGCCACCTAAAATTCACCCTATATTTAGCTGTCCTTTAATAATACCTCCAACAGAAAAGGGCACACAGGGGATTACTTTGCTTTGGAAGGATGGCAAGGGGTAATGAGTTTGCTTTTTAAAATTTGCAAGTTACAATGGTCCTTGAGGTTTTGCAGAGGTAGTAACAGCTGTGCCCTTTTGGAGCAGCAGTGCGAAGTCAGACGAGATACCTGAGGGTATCTCAGATAGCACAAGATGCCTTCATTAGGGACTTAACTACATCCCACTGAATAGGGGAGCTTAGACATCTTGCTCACACGGACACCTACACCAGGCATTCAGTCTGGAGCTGTACCTCACCTGCAGTGCCATATCCCTAACAGGGCTTTCTGTACTGATTTCACATGTTGTAAAGAAAATTGCGCACACAGTGTGACACAGATGCTAACTTCCTTAGACCACACCTGCTCCTGCCAGAAAAAAAATGTTAATGCCTCTTCTCCAGAAGATTAGTTTCTCTACTGCCACTGCAGCTTAAGTGAAGTCACAATGTAAGTTGACTCCTGACACCTGAAGCAGAGAAGGAAAAATGCAGTTCTTTACAGCCCATAGAAAGCTTGCATTTTTTCCTAAAACTCCTGTGTCCCCTGAAAATCAGTGGCAAACATAAAATAAATCTTAGATAGGACCAACAATGCCAGCTTGAAAACAGCCATGATTCTTCTGGTTATTTTTATTACAGAGAAATTCTCCCTGCAACTTCATTACACAGCTGCACAGATGTTTCTGTAGACATAAGGAAGGGGCACAGTGGGGCACAAATGAGCAATAAAGGGCAGACAAAGCTGGGGACTGTTTAAGCTGACACAGTTGCAGCTATACTCTCAGGAAAACTAGTACTAAGAAATAGGCTCTGTTTACTACCACTACTTTCCTATAACATGCTGTGTAACACAGAAGATAAACTACACTACTAGTTAATTGCCAAATTTTAGGTAATTTAAAAAAAAATCTCCCTCTGAGATGACAGTCTATATACAGTCATCCAAACAGTGTACTGCTGTTAAATGCTAGCAAGATTAGATTAAATTAAGCAATTCTGTAAGCACCGTAAATCAATAAAAATATAAGCATTACCTGGCCGTTCAGGTGTTAGTATTGCTTTACTGGAGGTTTTAGAGAAGCTGGGACTATTAAAGCCATTGGTATATGGGGTGAGTCTCGCAACAGGACTATAGGGAAAAGCCAAGGAGACAGGTGTAGAGAAGAGGTTCCGCCATCGGCTAGCTGTTACAGATGCAAGGGAGGAGGGGGAAAAAAAGATTTCTGGTTATAAATAGAATAGTACTGTTAGAGAGAAAAATAATCTCATCTTAATCTGTTCATTACACATTTTTCACTTATGGCAAAAGGAAAATAACGGCCTAAGTTCAGCAGCAAAACAGAGCATCAGCACAGCCTTCTACATGTGAAAGTGTGCTCCAGAAAGTTTTCTAGCAAATCTGTCTTGTTTACCATTTTCTATGTATACACCATTTTGGTATTTATTCATCATATATATCACTGAGTGCCAACACACAAAGTAACAGAGGAAGTAAAAACCACTATAGTTAATAGAGAAACACAGATGAAATTTGTAGCGTTTTCAAGGAATTGTTTATGGCAGTCAATCATCACACAATTGAATTAGCAGTTAAATTATCAGTTATGGGAGTTCAGAGACACAGCAGTTAAAGTCACTTAACCATCAAGTGCTAAAAACAACTGTAATCCCATAGCAAGCTTTTAAGCAACCACATTTCCCCTTCTTTTTTTACAGCATCAAATTCCTGGTTACATAAGCGTGACCTTTTTTTTTGGTGTTTTTGGAGGATCAACCAAATAACAGAACATGGCACCTCTTTTTCTACATATTGGTTACAGTAAGCTTGCAAGGCATCTGGTGTGCTCACAAAGTAACATCACAAAGAGCTCAGAGTAGGCAAAAAAAATAAAGGCTTATTTAATTTACATTTTTTAGCTCATCCAGTAAAATATGAATACAACTGTCCTTTGCTTCACCTATTTTTTAACATGCATTCAAAAGGTAAAATAAACAATATCCACGTGCTCTTCAGAAAATAAATAAATATTAGAGATAAAGTTGTTTTAAGTAGAAGGAAAAGGCAAAATTTTAAAAATGTAAATTTCAGAGAACCCATTCAGATACAAGAAAAGTTTGCACAGATGAAAAACAAATGATAGTATCGCATGTTTATTTGTGTTAGAATCTACTTTGTCCTGACATGTGTCATGTACAGTGACACAAGGGAGGGAGCTAGGAACATATCTACACCTAGCTTAGAAATCAATGGCATAACCTGGATTCTTAGCAGGTGTACTTTGCGATGTCAGATGCTGCAAACTGGTTTTCCAAACTAGAAGGGCCCAAAAGCCCTCAAAAGCTACTCTCCATCACATGGCTAGTTAATACCACAAACTGCCATGTTATTTGGACCTGTTGATCCAGTTGTTTTAAACACTCACACATATTCAACTACTCAGGCCCTCTCTATTTTAAAACCTCACTGTCACCAAAACGATTGAGCAGGACATATGAATTTTATTCCTTCTTGCTAACATCAACACTGAGAGGCCATGGGGACAGCAGGGAAGTGTATCTCGTTGGCGGGCTATCAATCACATCCTTGCAACCTTTTGGAGTAATCGGTTCATCATCAGTCCAGAAGACGCTATTTCCCCCCTATTCCTTTTGCTTTGACCCACTCAAAGATACTCCTGGGTTTGTAAGAAATAAGCAGCTTTTTCTACTCTTCCCACTACTGCTACTAAGCTTGGAGCGAAGGCAACCGCCTGGTTCCAGCACTGGCACAAAGCAGTCGCCAGGGAAAGGGAGTACCTGCAGGGCTCAGTCTCTGTGGGAGGGAGCTAAACTACACATTAGTAAGATATAAAAATTCAAATTGTGATCTTTGCTGTCCCCTCATCAAAGAATCATTGCAATTCCCTCATTTTTGATGATTCTAGTTCCTTCAAGCTGAAAGAAACCTAAAGGTCTGAGATCATAACTAGGAGCAGCATCAGCACCACTTCTAAGAGATGCCAAGCAACACAACACAGACTTCCCAGCAGGGCTAGTTGTCCTTAACAATCACTAACGTGATCAGTTCAAAAGTCAAGCACACAGGTGTTCCAGGACAAAAAGGAAAGCAAACACCGATGGGCACAACTCTATAAACTAGTAATTAACACAAATCACTGGGGATGAGATTAACTCATCAATAACTGCAAATTGACTTGAGGCATTCCTTGAAAGAAATGCATGCAATAGAATAGATCTCAGTATCATATCAACAGCTAATGTTTCTCATTTCCACTAGAAACCACCACTAAGGAGCAAGGGATGACAGTTCCTTCTGATTTTATTTTTCTGCCTAGCACAAAATCCTGTTTTGTAGCAGCCTGATCATTTGCCAGGACAATTAGCTGCCAGCGTGTTCTCACCCCCAGATGTGGTCAACCATACAGCACAAATAAAACATTATTCATTATCCTCTACAGTAACTGGTGTGAGCTGGCCCACTAAGCACAAAGCAACAGTTATCGTGACTACAAAAGCAAGAACCCACAAGAAGAATACAATTAGTATTCACAGCAAACCAGATTTCAAACTCCTCTTTCAAATAGTGTGTGTTCTCACAGAAAGGTGGACAAAGAAGCCAAGAAACTCTATTTACACTCATCTCCCTATATACTAAATCTCTAAATATACCAATATAAAATATCCTCAATTCTAGAACTTCTGCCATGTTGCCTAAAATAAAACTTCATAGTGTTTAAATGTCAGCAAAGGATTGACACTTTTTAGGCACATGATTAACTCCATTGTTTAGGATCAAATATAGAAAACTGTTTTCATTAAGTTGCAAATGGAAATATCGAAGTATATATTGAGTACTTCTACAGTATTAGCAAAGACAGCAAAATTAGACTTACTGAAGTCTTGTGCTAATGCCAAAAACATAAAAAGGTGTGTAGGAAGCTAGTGCTACAGACGTCTAGGCAAATAAGTAAATTAATGCATAATTTGTAGAATCCCAGAATTGTGCAATGGATTGTCATTTTAGGATAGTTACTTTGCTCCAGACTGATTCTGAGACTGCCCTGGTTAGCACGATAAAACACCGCTATGGTATGCATGGACGAGACAATGTTCTTAAGACCTTTATTTTAAGTTTAAAAGCCCAGCTGTTAAGCTCTGAATTTTACAATATTTGTAGCTTCTTCTTAAATCCCCAACTCCGGTTGCTCACAGATGAAGTAAGAAACTTGGGTACCCTTTAAAAACAAAGGAAGTTTCTAACCTTTGCAGTTGGATAGAAACTTGAATAGTCCTGCTCTGAGTACCTTATACTGAAGATGCACTGGAGGAATAAAAAGTATCAGCCATGGAAAGGAAAGCAGGGGCATCTGAAGAACCATCAAGAGAAAAGAAGCCAAAAAATCGATTTGATTTACTGACAGCGAAGAGTTAAATGCATTAACAATTTGAATTCTTGAAGCATGAAAATGTTGAACCTAATATTCCGTAATACAACAAGCACAAATTGTCCCAGTCAAAGTCTACAGTTAGACTGGAAGTGCCCAACTTTTCATATATGATTTCCTTGGTTTTGATCAATTCTTTGTAGCTAGACTGCTGATAACATACTGCATTACACAATGTATACTCTAGTATTTAAAAAAGGACTTGTCAAAATGACTACAAAAGCAATCAAGCAAAACCTTTCCTTTAAAAAATAAAATCAGCAAGAAGAAGCCTGTTCATAACTTTAAAATATTTACTAACACAACTGAAGGTTTAAAAATTAGACCTTATTTTTGTAACTTCCCTGGAGATATCAAAATGCTAAAATAGGTAAGTATAGTAACTCACACAGAAAAATATGAGCAACTACATAAACACAAACATTCACCATACTGACTCCTGTGAATAATCAGCATTTGATAAGAACTGATGGAAAATTTCACATGAAAGCCTGAACAAGTAATCATCTACAGAATTGCATGGCTCAAAAGGAACAGAGCACCCTGCAAAACCACAGCATGCTGTACCATATCTAAAGCAATTGCTTTACTTAAAGCAGTTTCTCATTTAAGCTACATAAGGTACACAATTTCTAAATATATATATATATATAAGCATGTTTTTGAAAGTGAAGACAAAATTTGCTATTCAAATTAATGGGAACATTCATAAGCTGGAACATGAAGTAAAAACCAGCATAGGTTCCCATTACATTGTTTTCATTTTGTGGGGTTACGCTAATGTGAACAGGAATAGATCAAAGTACAGGTCTTCTACTTGATGAATCGGATATATGTAGGAGGTTATATTAGCTAACGATATCAGGGTTTCCAAGAAACCAAAAGAAGTACATGAACATTTTAAACACCTTCTATTCTCGTAACTCCAGTCTGGGAACTCAGTTTGCNCAACACAAGTAAAAAATTATTCTTTGCTATAAAGACAGAAAACAATAAAGTCATAAATAATTGTATTGTACTACTGACTAAACATACTAAATTATATGAGGTGTTATCTAGTTTGTTTATCCACTCAATTAGCTTAAGTTTTATATAGGCCTTCAGGCCAGAGTCAAAAACACTTTTTAAGCTCAAGCTAAAAATAAATTAAATTGCATACATGCAGACATTTGAATATGGGTACTAATTACACAGCCTGAACAAGCCCCCTCTTTTGAACCAACATTGGAGGAATATTTACAATACTGTCAATCCAGCGAGTTCAAAACTGCAAGTTTTGAACACACAGCACTTTCCTGCCGACATACTTTCTTTGGAACAGGAAACCCAAACCACTTCCCTGGTGCATTCTGCATATACGCAGTTGCACAGCAGCCACACTTAAAAATATCTCTCAGGAGTAAAATGCACAGTCCTGCATGGGAAACAGAAGTATTTTGTTAATCACTGGAGAAATTCAAGAGTGCTAGAAGGGAATTCAAAACCCTCTCCTTACCGTAGATAATGTCTAAACCAGCTAAGAGGTATCACCTCAGTGAGGCATATCTAACACCTTCCTCCCAAAGATAGGTATTTAACCTTTGGGTTTGGTCCCTGTAAAACAGTGATTCAGAGTCTGAAAACTAATGCAGTCAGATGTCCATCTGGCAACAGGTAAGTATCTAGCATGCTTGAAAAGACAGCCAGAGGAAGAAGAGATGAAGGTAGCTCCCATTACTCACTTAATAGTGCTGTTGTTGGGACACTTCCTCAAGAAGTGAGAAATGTGGGCTCCTACTAGTCACCAGCCGGAAGAGATTTACTCAGGTCCCTGGAAAACCCAGAGCTCCTCTAAGAACCTGAAGCAGTCTGAGGTAGAAGAGAGGTGCTAGACACTCAACTGCACCCAACATTGTGGTGCCCCCACCCAGGAAGGGTTCTTCAGGTAGCTAAGTTTTCCAAGCAAAGCCTAAGTACATACTGTCTTTCGAGTACCTCAGTAGCTCCCAGACACACAGGCCTTATAAGTATGTACAACCCTTAGGCCTACATCAAGGACTGAGGCATTCAGTTTCTGTGCTGAAAAGAGAAGGACTGTAACATCTTCCAGGGTTTATTTGAACCCAGTGCTTCAAAGCTTTCCTTTGCAATTACAAGTCCTAAAAACTTACTGTTTGGAAAAATTTGTGTTTTTATTAGTTACAAGGTAACAAGCTCCAGGCCCAAGACAGCAATGTTTTCAGCTCTAGTAACTGTGAGCAATAGCATCGAGTTGTACCTGTAAAACTGGAAGTTAGCCTGGGGCAGGTACATGTTCCCATCTTGTTGAGTGTTACTGTCCCGTGAACTTCTTGACTTTTCAAGCAGCACACTCCTAGTTCCAGTCTCCCACAGCCACCAGGTGTGGTCATCTCAACAGCTTGTTCCAGCACATATAGTTTCCTAACCACAGCTGTAGCTCCACCACTAGTGGTGGAAACTTTGCCATCAGCACAGAGCCAAACTTCATATACTTAATTCACATTTTCAGTCCCATTGAATCTGTCGTTGCCCCAAACCGTTTCCCTGCTGCCACACACAGCTCACAAAATGCTCATGGGGCTTGTGTGTTGTTTCTATCCTTTGATTTCTTGGTCAAGAGAGGTAAAGCACCCCCTCTTCCCCAGCTGCAATGATAACAGAGAGAAACTCCTTAAGTGTAGACTGCACAAGGGGACTCCTTTCAAGAGTCAGTAAATAGGGGACTCCAAAATACAGTTTAGTGTACATCCTTACACTTGGAACTTTCAACCTCCATAATTAGACTACAACAACTGAACAAATATATGCCAGCATTTCTCTTTGGTTTTGGTTTTCTACACTAAATCCTATGGCTTCTCAAGCTCTTAACATAGGTCTGCTAGTGAGAAACTACATAGCAATAAAATGGCTTTATTTGATCGTCCTTTGCACAAATGGAGTTTCTCTACAAAATTCTAAGTTTTCACAGTGGTTTTAATAGTCAATATATAGGATTGCCATGCAAAGTAAAAAAGAGATTAAATACTCATCTCATGCTACTTTAAAATAATAAAAAGCAATCGAGCTCAGCTTCAAACATCTAATGAAAACAACTGTCCCTGTCCCGCTGTGCTGCTAGAGGGGTAGAAGGTAGAGAATTTGGGAGTGGAGTTGAGCCCAGGAAGGAGGGAGAGGTGGGGGGAAGGTGTTTTAAGATTTAGTTTTATTTCTTATTATCCTACACGCTGATTTTGATTGACAATAAATTAAATTAATTTTCCCCAAGTCAAGTCTGTTTTCCCTGTGACGGTAATTGATGAGTGATCTCTCCCTGTCCTTATCTCAACCCACGAGCTTTTCATTATATTTTCTCTCCCCTGTCCAGCTGAGGAAGGGAGTGATAGAGCAGCTTTGGTGGGCACCTAGCATCCAGCCAGGGTCAACCCACTGCATGGACACACAGTGACAGATTAGGAAGACCTGAGAAAATTAATCAAGATTGTCCACTTTCCTCTAAGCCTAGGAAAACTGAAAAATAATGTCAGTTTTAAGAGTATGTGAGAACTGGGAGTACCTGAAAAAGTTTGTTTCCTCATTCATTCATACAAAGCAAGTCCTTTTTGAAAAATTATATAAAATGATCTAATATTACTGTAGAATGAGAAAGCAGTTCAGTTGGTATGTATTGGTATACAACTGTTTGGTATACAGAACTGCAACAATTCATATACCTCGAGCTGCCCCAGCAAAAATAGCATAGATCTCTTTTAAAGGTACAATCAGAAAGCCTACCTAAGTTGCAGTAGTTTCTAGGACTTTCAGCTAGCACAGCAAAGCAATGCAATCAGCAGTGGTGTTTGGCATACTGCA
>VYZV01008706.1:95021-112056 GCA_013401275.1 Pandion haliaetus
TCCTACTACATTTCTACTACTGTAAGTTTTCTACCACTTCTATCTAGTACATGAGATGTAATTACAAAAGATCATTTTTTTAATATGATTTATTTAGTTACCTCCCCTCCTACCATAAGACTGGAGACACTTCACTGGATTCTTGTCTCAGGTTAATTTTACAGGGGTGGAAGGCCTGCTTTCAACAGAATTAATTCCAGTTTACCACAGCATCAGTAAAGGCTGAAAATTAATTTTGTTTGATGACTAAAAATTCTTACAAAAGCTATGGTATGGAAGCCGATCTGGATTCTAGCCACACAGGAGGGGAAAGGTGGAGGAAGAAGTTTTGCCAAATGCAGCATGTCCTCCTCCTTTATTAAACTCTGTGGTCTGTATTCACCTCCACTAGTTTTCAATGTTCAAATTAGACCTCCAGTCCTACCTAACTATGTTCCTCTCTGTCCCTCCCTGTCACTGGAGGAAGACAGACCTCATGCTCTGGAGATATCCGTTTTTCAACTAGTCCCTGATTTCAAGCCTGAAGTTTAAGATAGCTAAAATAAAGTAGTTTGAACCTTATCTCGAAAAGCACTTATAGCATGCTTAACACACAGAAACAGAGACACATACGGTAGCTAGAGAAGACATGACCTAAAAGTTGAAATACAAGGAATATCATGACATTCATTCAAGTTGGATCAAAGTGACAGCTATACCAATACGCATTATCCGTGCAGCACTGTGCTGCAGTGTGTGGATATATTGGAGCTAGGCTGCTTTGCATGCCTCTGCATAGTGTAGACAGGTTGTATGCATTGACAGGATCAACTCTTAGGGTCTACTTACATTTTGACAACACAACAAGGAAGGGTGAGGTCTTCTGTGTGCCTGTGTATGCTCTATGTACAAGCATACCCTTCACGGCTACTAAGAACAGGAGAAGCTTTTATCTTGTCAGCAAGCTGCTTTCTACATAGCAAAGAAGCACAGATCTCGTGTATTTTCTTAACTTCAGCCTGAGAAGGAGGCCTGTTTTCAAAACCAGTTAACCTAACGGGGCTTATTTGTGCAGAAATAAATCTCCCTAATCTCTTGCAACCGTACTTTAGATATCTAGACTCCAGTTCAATCACCCCAAAGCAGTTTCAACACCCCAATGATAGCAGTGCATCCGCTCTTTTGGAAATGCTGTTTTCACCCCTTAGAAAACAACAGCTGCTTTGTGATCTTTTGAGTCTTTGTGTCTTTGTACTGGTAGGTCTAGGATCGTCAGTGCCATCATACTTATCTTCCTGTGCATTCAGTACAGGAGCTGAGTCATTGCAATCACAGCAGTCCCACAGAACTCTGTTGGATAGGCTCCCTTTCTGCAGCTTTGGTCTCAGGAGTTGAATAAAAAATGGGAGGAGACAGCAGTAAAAGTGCCATTCCAGAAAAAAAATTAAAATAAAATCACATCAACTAAAACTCTTCACAAATATGTAACAATTAGGGCAAACATTCAACCATAGTGTAAAAAAATATATTTTTAAGAAAAAATGTTGAAAGGATTATTTTAGAGAATAAAACAGATTTTTTAATACAGATTTCAAAAAGTGCTCAGCTGCCATTCAGAAAATGGAGGAGGATGAAGGGTGCCTTTGCCCCTTCACTCTAAATCCACACTTAGGGGATTCCCCCAGGGTAAGGAACAAGGCTACTTGTCCCTTCTCTGCTTGATTTAAAGAACAGGTATTAGCTCAACTCCCCTTGCAGATCAGAGCTCAGCTACTACACAAGGTGCTCTCATGCTCTTCTGCTGAAGATATCCTCTTCCTTTAGTCTATTCATTGGACTAGAGGTAAAACAAAAAAAAGACTATTATCTAGTGGTTAGTGCACTACTTCAGAGAACTTAGCTAGGTTTTGCTCCAGTTAATAAAAGAGAACTTCATTTCCACATGCCACACAGGATGTACAACAGTTCTCCTAAATGGACATGTACTATACTGCTAACCAGATACACTAGCAACAATTTGAATCAAAGATGTAAATTTTTGCTCAGGAGAACAGGTGGCTGGAGGAAAAATATAGCTAATTACATTTCCTAAATTTAAAATTTCTGGCAGCATACATAATTATTTTTTATTTTTTACATTACCATCTGCAAGGGAGGTAAGCATAAAGAGTAAGGGATCCATTCTGTAAGTAACAGTCTCATAGAAGGACAGTTTCCCCATCCTTCTCCTAACAGTATAGGATAATAATTACATACCAAGTAGAATTCAAATACGTGTGTCTGTTGGGATGTAACTCTCGTGATCATTTATCATAACACAAAAAAGATAAAATAATTCAAATATTAACCCTAAACTATGTGTTTTCTAACCTTATTAGTTAGTCCTGAATTTTCGCTGCATCCAAAAACTACCCATTAACACTTTATAGTTCCCCCTACAACTGTGTCTACTTGCCATCTTTATTCACAGGTTAAACCTCTGACAGGAGGGTTCTGCAAGAGAGCTTCTCTGTCTACAGTTTCTGACTCTTGACACCCTGTTCCAAGATGCCACACTCCTTTTTATTTGCACAAGTATACCTGCTGCCAAAATTGAATCAGACTGGAAAAGCTAAAAGTTAGGCTCAAATCGAGGTCAAAAGCAGCACTTGGCCTCCAGGTCCTCTGTGGCTTTTGGATAAATATAGCAGCTGTCACAGTTATGTGTTTATTATGAGAAAGTGTTAACGCTATTACCCAAAGCAGAGAAAAGATACAAAACCCTTCAAAAATAAAAGATACTGTAAAATAGGTTTTTCATACTTCTAAAACACCAAACAGGGAAAAAATATAATGACATTTTAGGATTAAGAAAAGTTCTGATAAGAGTTTTAAGTGACTGCCAAATATAATAAAGTATTCAGAATACATACCCTTGTGCAGAATTAAGGTTCAACACCAACCTAGAGTCAAATTAAGAAATGGTAACCAGTTACTTCTAGGAGAAGGGTAAAATGACATAAATGTTTGCTATAGATATTATCATTACTGCCATGGGGGTCAGGGCTTCTGCAATGATAATTTTTAGCCTAAGCTTACTTGTCTTTTCAGACTCCCTAGAGAAAGACCGGTTTCTCCTGGCACTAACTCAGAGAACATTCCTAAATTTAAGCACCCCTGGGGTAGATTTCACCCATCTCCAGAGAGACTCTCTAAGTAAACTTCACCTTGTGAGTACCTCCCAGAAATACCTACACTGCAGCAAGAGCTGTACAAGCATTTAATAATGAGGCAATCCTTGCTCCTCGCAAACTCATAGGTATAAGCCGACAGAGAAGGAGAGAGGAGTATAATGTTATCAACCAAGAGTACAGTACAACAGGGAAAGCATGAGAATGGCACAAGAGATGAGAGTCAAAGCACACAAGTTGCAGAAGTACCACCAACACAATTACCACACTGCTGCAACATCTTTCTGCCCCTGTCTTGCTTTTCACGATAAAAGGCACTCTACAGTATCTTTTAAGCGTTTCCACCACCAGAACCTGTCATGTCCACGGTAAGCAGAAATAGGCTTGGATGACAAAATTTAAGATGTTTATTCAAGCTTCTCCATAAAAACCATTTTGTTTTTTACAAGTAATTATCTCAAGATTTATCAGCACCCACATAGGCCAAAAGTAATAAAATCTTTTTTGGACTAAGTCCATCACAACAAGAACGTATGTGCCTCCTTACAAACTGAAGTTTATTTTTTTATTTATAAATAAAGATCCATTTGTGATTATAGTGAAGTATTTCACACCCAGTGTTTCAAACGATGTTAAGAAACAACCATGAGGCACTCATAACGTTGGCTATATAACTGCAACACGTGAAGCAGAAATGACAAAAAAGAAAACTGGTGACATGACGGAGGAACAGGCTGAAGCGATGATTCCCTTCATCACTCCATCCTGCCCTATTTTATGCTGGCCTACAAATCGCTCTCTCCCCCACCTTTCCTATTGGTTGGGAAGGAGGAACAAAGAACATTGAGAAGGTCTGCTAGTGTTTCACATAGCTACTTGAGGGGCATGGTGGACTTCTAGGAAGAAAGGACCTTAAGGTGTTAGGATGCTGAGCCCAGTCCTCTGTATTTGCAGGCAAAAACGCAACACATGACTAAGCTGCTATCACCCACGCACTAGAGGCCACAAAAATCGCTCCCTGCAGCCATAAAAGACTTAAGACACGTTATAAAGAAAAAATTGCCTGAAGCCAAAATCACAAATACATCAAGTGCCAAATAACTCTAAAATTAAAAAAAGATATGCTACCAGTCAGATGCAAATTCTTAAGACTTAATACTCAACCCCACTCTTTTACTAAGGCTATAGTGTGGTACTACCTTGAGCTCAATGAAACTGGAATTACGTTTTATGAGCCACTCCTGAAAGATAAAACAAATGACAGCCCCTAGCCCTAACAGATTACTTTCATTTCTGACACAAATCTTTACATGGCTTTCAAGTGACTTTAAAAGAAGTGGCAAGCAGTTAATGCTACTTGAAGTCTGTTCACGTGCTAAAAATACACAAGTTATCTTGCACAACTTATCTTCTTATGTGCTGATAACTTTTCAATGACATGATAGCATCAATATAAAGCGCACACTGAATTTCTTCATATGTAAAAAGCAATTCTAAATGGAAATGGCAAAATAACGAATACGTACTGCTGTACGATGCATGAAAAACCTTGGGAGCCATATGCCAACGTGCTAATAATTTAAAAGCTGTAGCCTGAAGCTACATCCAGAATTAATTAGAAAGGCATCAGTGCCATGTATACGGGCAACCAAACCTAGCCCTATCTTTCTGTTGACTATAATGGGAATTTAAATACCACTTGTGTGAAGGTGTGCCAGGAGATGGCTTGTCCTCCTTGGCTCAAGGTGAAGGTAACCAGATGCAACACGAGGAACTACAGGACTGGACACGAGATGTTTTTCAACATAACAAGGAACAGGCTGTGAAGCTGCCAAAAGTGACCGAGAGCACCACAAGGGATGGCTGGGTCTCACAGAGGGCTGAGGGGGGGTTCCATGAGAAACAGCTGAACATCACAGGCAGCTGAAGGGGAGCATTGGCAACCTGTGGGGGCAGAGTCCTGCAAGGTCAGTAGCACTTCATTTAAGTCCCTAGAGTCTGGCACAGAGCCCACTCTTCACACAGAACAGCAGGGGCATGACTCAGTTGTCTAAAACCAGAAGTGCTCCAGCTGGTCCCAATGAGTGAGGTTGTTGTACAGCTCCTGTATCATACCCATATGCCCCATCTGTATATCTCAAGGACCAAAGAGCATGTCAAATTACACTTAGCACCTTTGTTAAGATAAATGAATCATGGCCAAAGTGTGCTATTGAATTAGGTATACCAGACACACACCAAAAATTAGGTGGAATAAATCTGGGCCATATCATGTTCTATGAATCCACATATTAAATGCCTGAGACCCAAGGACAAGGTACTTACAGATACAACAGAAACAGCTCCATGTCTGGCTCTGGTAACTGAGATGCAAAAAAAGTCTTTCCAGGAGAGATTCAATCACCCAGGTTTTCCCCCGATTCAGATGCAAGACAAAGCAATACCGCATGTATCTCAGCTAAGACCAGCAGACACAGACAATACAGCATTTACACCAACTACTTCACCACTGTATGGACTCTGCCACAAAATTGTTGTGCCTATCACAGAAAGATTCACATCAGCTACTAGTATGTGAAAACACACACAAAAAAACCCTAGTGTCCTGTTTGTCCCCATTCTGAAGTGCCATGACTGAAGAAAAAGGAGACAATGAGAAACCATCTGTGAATGAAAGGCATCGGGGCTATTCTTGCAAATGCAGAGGGTATTCAAGACTTGTTAAACATATGAAGGAATACTGTCATCTAATTCCTGCCAATGTTAAGTACCCAAGTTTTTTTCTGAGTGGAGAGAAATTAGTATCTCCAGAGTCAGTTCAGACAATTGCTTAAGAATGGAGTGAGACAGGTTGGATGAATTGCCCTTTGACTTCTTCAGAGTCAATGGACACCTGTTTTTTTCTAGGTATCTAACTTCAGTAATTAGAAGTTAGATTAAATTAATCATAACTTTTAGTATGAACAATTACAAGAGCTCTCTAGTTAGTAATGCTTACCCCACTTAGTCAGAAACAATCCAGCAGCCAGAGAAAAAACTAAGCGAGCAAAGAAATTAACTGATCTTCACTCCTATGCAGCACAGGATACAACTCATCAACTCTTATAGTGGAATTTATCCGACTACATGAGGGCATCTTCAACGTTAGCCACCTCTACCTTTATGTGCAACCATTTTAGAAACACACACTTCAGGTACAAGTCACCTCGCCCTGAATTAATATAGCACAAGATAAATAATGGTACTACGTAATGAAGACGAATCCAAAAGAAGCTGGCTTTCTTTCCAAAGGTGGAAAAACTTATTTGTTCCAAGTTATTATGCATTTGCAATGCCCCTCTGCAGCCTAGGGGGCACACAGGATTGAGTACGTTCAGCTGTGCTTCCATGCTTCTGCTTTCAAGAAAAAGCTATCCCAAAACGGTGTTACCACACTGATTTCCCTGGTGTTACAAGGTGGGTACAATCTCAGTTCAGCCAGATGGGTACAATCAGTTTTCAGGTACTTTACATTGTAGAAGTGGTAATGGTGGTCCAAATTCACCTCTTGTGTCTTGGTTTACATGACCTTTTAATTGTGGTAAAACAATAAAATAAATAAAACAATAAATAAAGCAACAAAACAAATAAATAATGCCTAAGCTATCAGCTCAATATCACTTTAAAATCACTACTCCATATCAGTTTTCTGTAACATCTCAGTCAAATACTTCAATCATAAAATAAAATATTACAAGAACATGTCGTAGACTATTTTGTGACTTATTTTCTTAGGATTCTTTAAAATTAGTAAAAATGTAATCTTTATACTGCTGCAAGTGCTTTTCAAAACAAGAATTACATAGGTTTCAGCTTTTTTTTTCCCCTGAGAAAAGCAATTTTGTCTTGCAGGCAGACTTACACTACTTTCCTCTTTCAAGTCTTCTCAGAAGTGTGAAGCTTTTAAGTATACAATTACAGTGTGTGATCAAGTCACATTCAAAGACCTTAAGAATGGCTTAGTAACCCCCCCAGAAGTGAGTATTCCACAAGAAAACTTTGAATGTGGAACACTTGGTAAAGCAAGTGCAGATAATCGACTTCTTTCTAATATATTAAAATGAGAGGTCAGCTGCTAAGGACAAAGACTGTATGGCATATTTACAGGACTGTGGACTATATCCCAGAAATAAACAACTCTCAAAAGATACTTAGGGGTCACAGAATAAAACAATCTGAATAAAAAGCTTCCCAAAAGATTCAGTGCTATGAGGACAAGAACCAAAGTGCTCCCTGAAGTGAAAATACAGAAATAAACAACATTTTAGTAAAGAAGCAGTGCTACCTCTATATACCACATGGGCGAAGCTCATCTATAGTCTGCAATGTTATTCCCAGCTCTCTTCTGCAGACATCAAAAATAAGCAGTGAAAGAAAGCCAGAATGTAAAGACAAAAACTGTAACAATAATTTGGGGACCAGCAAACAATGAGCAAGACACACAGACTATCAGGAGCAAAAATTAAATAAGAGCTTCCAAAACAGCCCATAGAAAAAGTATCTCCAGTGGATAAGCTTTCCAGTGCTTCCAGGTCCATTAATAAAACCTAGGTTTCCTTTTAATTCCTATTCAGGAAAGTAGTCATGTACTTTGGAAACAATAACAGTGATCGGAACTCTGCTATAAATATATAGTATAATGCTAATTGTGCCCGTATTTTTAGTGTAACTGTCAGTGTTGATGCTACTACTATTGCTTTTAGACATATGCTGCATTTGAGCTTATACTGCAAGCACAAATTATTCTTATTTTAAATCAGCCCACTGAAATCCTCACATAAAATTTGACAGTGTTTCTAGCTCTTCAAACACTCACGATGAGTTGATAATCCCAGCTCAGTAGCTAGCATAGATTAATAGAACACTTATATTCTAAGATGGGATGGGTATCTTCTCAGCTGAGGTAAGATCCAAAGCCACCTCTCTACCACCCTTCATGTAGACTTCAGAATTCAGCATCATCTTCTAATAACAACCAGAAATCAATTCTAAGAAAATATTTAATTATAAGCTACACAACAATCAATCCTCAAATATGAAAGGAAATTCTTAAATAGTATGCATATTGTAATTTAATAAAAAGAAGTCATATTTGAAAGGCAAGGGATATCTGTGAAGTGAATAAAAAGTGTCTGCTCTTCTATGTACTTGTTGCCATAAGGGTTTTCAACCAGACACTTCTACAGTGAAGTGTACTTACAGAGTAGAAATGTTCCAGCGCTAGAGAGAAATATTCTGTGTGAAATGCAAGCACACGCTTCTAAGTAGAATATCAAATCCGAGTTTTTCCCAACTGAAAGATACAAATCATCCTCAGCAGCTGTGTTAGAAAATCCAGCAGTATCAGCATTTGCAAAACCTCTACGAACTGCTTGGAATTATGCAGCTGTTACAACAGATTACTTCAAATAAATGAAATCTAATAGGAAATAACTCCTCTGCATGTATATGTGTGCTCCAAGCACTAAGCTTGTACTGCAGCAGAAGACTGCTATGCATCCCGTCCTCCGAGATGTCGCATTCCCTGAAAGGTGCTCAGATGCTGATAGGAGTTACAGCTGCTCATCTCCTTTTATTATCAGAAACATACACAAAAAGGAATCGAATCAGTCATGCCACTTCTTTCTTTCCTTCTAGAGCTTTAGAAATTTTATTATTTATGATGGAAACAACAATCCAATCATCTGCAAGCTTCAGCACATCATCATTTGCTACCCCAAAAGCATTTTACATGAAACTTTAATCTCTATTACATATGAAAAGTAAGGATGAGAAAGCTGTATTAAATCTTATTAATCCCATCCTGAGTGCTAGAACATACATCTCTGATGCATTAGTGGACAGCAAATAAGCCTATTTTAGAATAATAAAAAAATCCCACCCTGCACTGGGTGCAGCACTGGATCCAGCTCAAGCATACAAAATAAAAGCTTTCATCCATTTACAGTATTTTCTGTTTGCTTCTGCTGTTAACAGACTACAGCCTTAAAGTTCCCTATTACAGCAACTCTTTACAGTTGATGAAATGTATTTTATATCTTAAAGACTCCAAACTAAATTACTTCACTATGAACCCTTGGGAAGTGGAAGAGAATTTAGGACAATGGGACAGAACCTCGCCTCTTTCCGTGGAAGCAACAAGTTTCACAGGTAAAACTTCCTGGGGCCCTGTTAGCTGTAAGATTTTTTTTTTTTTTTAACAGGTAAAAAGAATGTAGTGCTGTCAAATTAAATCTCCCCCCCCCTAGTTTTTCTTCCGTATATGTTATATGTTTGGATATCAGACTTAACTGACACATGACATTGGGACCCAGCACAATAAAAGCTAAAATTTCACTGATGAGATTCTTGGGGTTTGTGAAATCATAAGCAATTGGAGAGAAACTACAATGGTTCTGTTTCACAACATACCTTATTGTCCACAGATGACATAACAGCATTCATCCTGAAGCATATTACTCATTTTAAGAAATGAAGCAGAGTTTAATCTTAAGACTATAAATTACTGAAGCCAATTGCAAAACCCACAGACTTCTGTTGCCTACTCTTTTTAAACATCTGAAGCAGCATTTCTGAGTAAGAACTCAAAGCCAAACTCTGAATCTAGCCAATACTTCATATTCTCCAAGAGGAGTTTTCTATCTGGAAGACTGAATTGGATGAGATATGCTTTGAAGGCCTGCATAAAAGCTGAGCTCCTACAGACCAACTCCTTGCTAAGCCTCTTAACTCCTCGGTTTATCCACCCGCCCACTCCACAGCATTTTACAGAAGTGAAGCTATATAAGTATCTACAGCCAGGGTGTCAATCAACACCTTCTCATCGATTTCAGAGGAGTTATACCCATCTGCACCAGCTAGGAAGTTTACACGTCACCATCTCTCTGCTCGCTGAGCTTAATACTGACATGTCCCAACATCTCCCAGCATTACCAAAAAAATATAGAAGAAGCTCCACCACACCATTAAGACGGTGATGTGGCCCTGTTGATTTGAATGAATCTAAAGAAATAAAATAGACAGCAATATTAAAAAAAGAAGGGAGAGAGGAAAGAAACAGCAATATTAAAAAATGAAGGGAGAGGGAGCTGACCCTACAGTACATAGGGAACTGCTGTAAACAAAAACTAGAAAGGTTTCAAACAAAAGATGTTTGAAGAAGAGCAAAAAGAAATAAGTGGTCCAGGTCAGGCCACAGAGAAAAAAAAACAAACCACAAAAACTACCTCAACACTAGAATTGCTCCTGGGAAACAGGAAAAAGCTAAGCAGAGATTTTATCATAGGAGGTTACATTTAACTTTCATCCATCTTAAACCTAGCATACTTAATCCACAGAAACAGGGCTTGTAATACGCCTAGTTCATTATAAACTAGATGTAAGCTTTACCTACTTAGTGGTAGACCAGAGGAACACTGTGACAAGCTTGTCCAAATTCTCAAAGAGCTTCACAGCAGAACCACCTGCTAGAGACCACCACTGTGCTTATACCCTTAAAGATCTATGCCAAGATGAAATCTTACTTCCACCATGAAATACTTAAACCACACATTTTCACCAGAAAAGAAACAGGCTGGAGAGCACAACAAAGTGAAAAGTTAACTAGCATCATCCAAGTGACTCTGCAGCCTGTATTATTTCATCGCCTAGGATTGCTTTGGCAGAAGTCTCTCACAAGACCTTTAGCCTTCTTTTGAGCACTCCTAATGCTGGGATGTTTCAAACAACAAATGAAAACTTTTATGAAAATCAGGATATAATGTAATATGGAAAAATTACATGAGCAGGAATAAATGAGCACAGATTTAAAAATCGTAAGAAGAGAACAGGAATTGAAGCTCAGAAAAACAGCCTGGTGAAATTTTACTTCTTTTGGCTCACAGCTCCTCTCTGTGTGCACTTACTCAGATATGCTGACTTTGCAGACAAAAATCAATTTTTACTGCTTTTTATTTCTATGCGCACTATAGTGCCTAAAGAGCTACGACAATCTAAACTGGATTAATTTTTGGCTAATGCACCATGGACAAAATTACTGTGTGAATTCTACCTGTAAGCTGTTTCAGAAATCACAGAGTGGTACATTATAAATTTTTTTTGACTGCACGTTTAATAATTCTCAAGTACATTAGTGTTACTGTTGACTCAGTGCCAAACAGAAAAGGCACAATGAGATTTCAAAAATCCCTCTAAAATGCCCTTTTAAAGCGTATGGCTAAAAGAGGAAAACACTGTTCAACTTACAAGTACAAAGTTTGAAACTTCAGTACCAGAAAAGAATAATGCCGTTCTTACTGAGTCACTTTTAAAATTAGGATAAAATTATGTGTATGTATTTATACATATATACTTACTGATAGAGTTCTCTGCAAAACAAAAAAACAGGAAAGTCAGATTACAGAAATTTGTTGTACTTTAAAACAGAATTATGAGATACTTACAACAACCTCACATCTGGTTTCAAAACTGAAGAAGAAATAAATACTGTGAAACCAACTTCTACAAAGTTAGGGTAAGAAACATGACATTTGCTTATTACATATTATTTGTAAAGGTATAGGTGATAAAAAGAAAAATCTTTAAAAATATGAGCGTTAATCAAGTCTAACTAAATTATTAATTAGAACAATTTTAGCATAGAACTGCTACAGTAGAAACACGAATCCATTCCCTCCTTGAGCATACTGCTCCCATAATGGTTTTATACATGGCATACAATTTCTCAGAAACTTTTTTCAGAGCCCAGGAAATTTGTGAACCCATCACCATGAGTAGAACATACGGATCAAAGCAACTCACTATTAACATAACCTTACATGACACGTCACTCGCTGTGACTTCTGCACAGAGAGAGATTGAACTGATAACCCTAGAGTGACTTAATTCGAAGCAATAAATTTGCTTTTCTAGTGTCTTTATTGGCTATTAAATTCAAATAATACCTTGTAAGGGAAAAAGAGGTCACACACTCCTCTGGTTTGTTTCCACATGCATGTTATAGACCTGATTCAGTTGCCCATACCTAGATGCACTGGGCCATCCGAGAAGCCCTTGGGAGGCCAACATACCATCAAAGGAATGGCAGATAAGGCATAGGACGTATGGAAGGTCTGTACCCATCCGGAGTGGAAGCTGAAGGTCAGCCAGAGTAGCCGAGGCCATCTCAAACGGCACTAGATGCCTGTGTGAAACAATCTAAATGGAGCTTCTACACTGGGATTCAGGTCCCAACTGGGACGCCGTACACCACACAGACATACCTTCAGGCGACCAGGTGGGAGCTGAGTGCCAAGCACCCATTACTGCCAGTAGACTCAGGAGAGCTATTGACATTGTCCTAAGGCCAACACCTACACCTCATCATCTGAGCAGCTCCCCAGAGTCCTCTGACTTGATGGACAAAACTCCCATTGACTGCCAAGCACGGACACCCAGCTCACACTGCAGATGCCTGATCTCAGGTGGCCAAATCACGAGCCAAATTCCACCCTAAAGCTAGGTGGGGCGATTACCAACATAGGCACCACAGTTCAGCCCACCTAACTTTAGGCAAATGAGCTCAACTAAATATTGCTAGGACAATAGCCATTGTAGGATCTTTTATAGTAAATGCGAAGAGACAGATGCCTTCAGAGACTGATTCAGTTAAACGCCTGATGTTGGATAAGACTAATCCACAGCTACGTGTATCCTCCAAAGCATATAGGAGCATGCTCAACCTCTCTTAATGACAGCTGTACAACCATATGCTCATATTGTCATTAGCTTTATTTCCTTCTCCTGTCATCTTCCTATATCATTCATTTGCTGCTTCTTTCCTAGTGAGTTATAAACCCTAAGATAATATCCCACCTTAATCACTTTCTTCAACAACACTTACAATCTTATTGGGACCCCAGATGGCAAAAAAGTAAAAATAATGCTGGCTGATATTTATTTAGAACAAAATTCAGCACACCCAGATATAACTACAAATTCACTGGCACCAAACAGCCATCAGACTGATCCCAGTACTTCAGACTGCTGAGAGCCCACCAAAGTAGTGCTAGCAGTCAAGTTACAGCTTTTCTTGGTCTGTCCTGTACTTA
Source organism: Pandion haliaetus (assembly GCA_013401275.1). Classification (NCBI taxonomy): domain Eukaryota; kingdom Metazoa; phylum Chordata; class Aves; order Accipitriformes; family Pandionidae; genus Pandion; species Pandion haliaetus. The sequence goes on from VYZV01008706.1 coordinate 108,298, forward strand.
GCAAAGTCCTGACACTACATTAGATGTGGACAAATGCGCCTTTAAAAATTTATAGCACCGTGATAATTTTGACTTTACAAAAAACCAAAAGCACTGTTTTCAAATCTCAAGAGATATCAATAGTAAAGTTAGCATCAAAGTTTTCTTGCCAAGATGTCCACTATTTTAAACAATGGATGAAAACTGCCAAGTTTAAAAGACACAAGTTATGCAGTGGAAGAAAAGGATAACAACGGAGGAAAACACTTGAAGAAATGCATGATCAGAAAAAAAAAAAAAAAAATCGAACAATTGTTAGCATTTATGTAGTGAAGGAAGAATTGCGTACATAGGAAAAAAAAACCTGCAAGCCTGCCATTTGTAAAGCTTGCTAAATTATGAAAAACACTGAATAAAAGTGAAGTGCCAGACCAAAAATGCCAACTTCCTAGTAAAGAAATTCAAAGAACAGGATTACCTTGTTCCAACCTAAAGCACAGGGAACGTTTTGCAGCCTCTATCTCAGGACTTGGATGATCCAGAACACGCCTGCACCACTGCAGAGGACTCAGTGATTTCTCTTGAGGAGTGAGAGTCTTGGCAGGCAAGACGTACAACCTTAACCAAAATACACACAAATATCAGCAAGACACTTAAAATACTTAAAGATACTTAAAAGTTTACTTTTGTATTCTCACTTTCCTGCCCACTAATAATTTAGAACAGTGCGAAGCCTTGCAATATGATATCTAATAACAAAGGATATTCTGAAATAGAAGAGTTTACATGAGTTTTCTTCTTTCCTCCTCAGAAAAGTAGGCGGCAAAATATGAACTCTACAAGTCTGACATGTCAAAACAAAGTTCAAGTGGATTTCTCATTAAAATCTTCCATCTCATCATTACCACTTCTGAATTTCAGCACTGCCCAAAGTCCAAACGCATTAGGTGCTGTACACACACCAAAGGTGCTACCAGTTTTCCCTGTTATATTTATCTTTACTGGAGATCAGATAATTTCAGTATTTGATTTTACATTTAAATCACAATTTCACTGTTATTTATTTCACTCTTTTACCTATAAGAATTTAATCCACTTGTCAGACCACTGGTTATAATTTAATTTTCATACACAGTATCTTCTCCCAGATGAACCAAATATTGTACAAGTCAGGTTTTTAAAGATTTGAAAACATTTGCTGAGAAACAATGAAAATCCAATTTCAGTATTCAATTCCAGCAGGAAAAAAAGAAACAGGCGAGAAAAGCTAGCGTACGTATGCATTATTCTCAGACAAGAGCAGGCAAAAAATCAGATGGTCCAGCACATCAGGAAGCCAGGTATCAAAGCAGATTTCATGGGGAAATTGTTGAAGCTGGGACCCACGCTGCTGCCATTAAGCGTACACCAGCAGACGCCAGTTCACCTGGCAGACTGCAAATCTCCCGGGAAGGGAGCTATTCTTGGCTGCTGGAGACGGCTCGCAGCTCTCCGGCCTGACCACTTCTGATCGATGCAGACAGTCAGAGATGGATTCTCAGGCACCAGCAAAACACTCCACGGGCTGCAAAAGAATCTGGGCTGCACACAGTGGATGCAAAAGGCAAGACCAAGACAAAAAAAAGGCTTGAGCTCCTCAGGGGACCACTAACAGGTAGCAGCCTTTCACCTTCAGGGTTTTGGCTCAACAGCTACCCAAGTTCCCAAGAACAACTCTTCTCCCATGTCTGCTCAATGTTTTTGTTTTTTTTTTTCCTTTGAAGTCAATCAGCACTCTCTATCCAGCTCACAAGGAATAAATATCCTCTCTGCGATTGCTATCTCTCTTGGCAATCCCAGCAGAGATGAACTATTGAATTCCTCTGAGGAGAGGACTCATTTTCCCTGACGACCTGCAGTGCCTGGCTACACATTTAAAAAATGATACTGAAAAAAATGAAAAGAAAAAAAAAAGAAAAAAAAAAGCTTTCAGCTCTCCTGTTAACCTGCAAAAGTGCTTCAGAAGCTAAGTATCTGACTGATGATCAAACGTTTGTGTATAAAGCTGTACAGCATAAAGAGGTTTGACTTGTCTGGGATGATGCTAATTCTACATTTTTTTTGTAACTGCAGTTAAAAAAAAAAAAACAACAAAGGTATTTAAGGCCTAAAATTACTAATCAACAACTAGAATATGTACTGGTCTTTGGCTTTCCAGATAGCAGTTTGCTTTAAAGACTGATGTTACAAAAAAGCCCCAAGCAGCTGGCATCACACAGCTGACCTTTCATGGACAACAACGGAGATTTAGCCTTGAACTAAAAATGTTCAACAGCTAAAACAACTCATTCTTAGTGGAATAAATTTGTTAACAAATCCCTCTTACCAAATTCTTCCTGCAGACACATATGTGTGTCATGAAGGTAAGTTTTGGCCCCCAAAAAGCATTTAGGATTGCTTCCAGGGGGCAAATCAAATAGGAAACTCTACTGAGGGACACCAAAAGACACTGACTTTGTATTGCGCTGAAATATAAACAAGGAAAACATTTTGTTTAACAGGACGAGATCAAAAAAATTCAATATTCCTTAATGTGAAGGAAAGTCAGGGACTAGGACTGAGATAAAATTTGATTCAAGTCAGGATCAACAACCTCAAAACAGCCCTGTGCAGACTAACAGTATACACAATGAAACAACACTGACAAAGATTTCCATACAATTTGTTGATGATTCTCAAAAGCAATTTTCAGAAACTGCAGCTTGGTATTTTTTATACCACAAAGTACACACAACCATCATTCAAGATATATTTATGATATTTGGATTAATTTTTAAATCCTTTCTCTGCTACCAAAAATAAGGATGTTTACATGTATCTCAGCTGCATTATACTGTATTTTATTCTCAGTTGACATAAACTTCAGCTCGATTTAAAAGCTAACCACATAAAAAACTACGTTGAAACTCTGACAATTAGTTAAAAGAGCTATTTAAATATAGATAATATATATTTTATTACTGACACTTTAAGACAGTTGAGCATCAATTATGCTTAACATGGTTACGCAGCCAATGACTTCCCTAGTATTCCAGCAGTGTCCCTACAACGTTTGTCCACGTTGCTGAGGCAAGTTTTGAGTCACCAGGCTTACTTATTTATTTATATCTCTAGTCTATAATTTCCCCTTCGATTTGTTTTTAAGTGAGCGTTATCATCCCTCTAGGTCGATTTTATTTTCCACTATATTCATTCGCTATTCATTTCTGCTTTTAATTCAATTTACCAGCACCCAGCCGTGCCTTTTGGAGCTACGTAGGCGCTGAAGATACATAGCCAAGCATTTAGATCAACGTCTAAAAGACAAAAGCCCTCCCAAATCCCTGAAGATGGGAGACAATTGGGCTCAGATTTTAGGATGGGGAGGCAGCGCTGCTCAGATAACGGCTTTCCCAGAACAATTCCGCTATTTTTAATTCCTTATGTAAAGAGGAGGCCGAAACTAGGCTGAGACCTGAAATTTAAGAGAGACTGTCTTTCTCAGCGGGGAAAACGAGCACAAATCCCCCGCCGAGGGCGCGGGGGAGACAGGGCGGGGGGGGGNCAAAAAGGCAGATTTAAGTTTAAGCAGAACGAGATCAAGTGGATCTGGGCACTAACGCTAGTGAGAGCCCGGGGAACACCCGCGGGGCGGCCGCTGGGGAAGGCGGCGGGGACCGGGGGACGCCGGGGCCCGGGGGGCACAGCCGGGCCGGGGCAGGGCCGAGCCGCACGTACCACGTATCCTCGTCCTGTCCGCAG
>VYZV01008706.1:112819-126437 GCA_013401275.1 Pandion haliaetus
GCTGGATGTGGCCCCGGACGGCGCTCCTCTCGTGAGCCGTGTAATTAGAGCCTGGTGGTGTCAGGGTTGTAATTATGCAGATCGAACGTGTGATGGGAATGGGAATCACGAATAGAGGCTTTGTTGGGCTTGAAAGGAACGAATTCAGCCCAAAGCAGGCATTTGTGGGTTTGAAACGTGCTGATTCTAGGGGTTGTGATTCACAGCGAGGAAAGCGGCTTATTTTTGAAGATGCGTTGCTGGCGAAGCAAGAAGACTGAAGCCAGCGTAGTAGAAAACCGCGTAACTACTTCATTGTTTACGTACAGGTGAAAGATGCCCTCGCATTGAAATGACGTTTTAAACACAGTCCAGATACGTAGATGGGTTTGTCACGTTCGAGTCTTTGAGAGAGGGATGAACAGCGTTCACTCGTGGTACTGTTTTTACATTATCCTTCATTGCCCAGCATTGAAAGAAACCATGGCTTGTGTCCCTTCCTCCCACCTAGCAGGTGAGCAGAGATTCAGTGTTGCCCAAGGCAGCTCAGCCATCACACAACCCTCACTGAGTTCATTTCCCCTCGCTGCAACTATAGGGGATAACCTTCTACGTTACGGTCCTGAAGTCTCCTAAAGCTCTGATGTGAAACAGGGAACAAATCTCTAGGTAGCGTGGAAGTTGCTCAGCCACCCGCTAATAATAGCTGTCTGTCGGTCACTACCCAATTCTTGAGCATCAGCTTCAGGCAGAGTAGTAGCAGTAACAGCCACCACTGCTTTGACGGTGCTGTGTCGCTGTCTCAGCCTTCTTAGGTAAGGAGACACAGACACTAATTCTCTGTTCAGGGCATAAGTCAACTTTGAAATCATCCAGCCCGTCACAGTTTCCTCTGTTTTGTTTATAGCTTGGAACCTTTCTTCTGCACATGCAGGGGACAATGACACTAATGTTTGTCAGCTTTTAAGTGCTCTTACAGTGCAAATAATAACAAACTGGAACTACAACAATGACTGGAGAGGAAGACAGAGCAGGGCACAAAGCACTGGCTTCCAGATAATACAACTTTTACCAAAGAAGAGAGCAAGCAAGTACAGCCCCCGGTATACTACATTGCAACCAGATAGTGCTTAGCTTTTTAACTTTTAACCAAAACTTTTGTTTGGTGTCCTCTGTCCCATTGAAAGGAAGAAGTGGAAAAATGAGAGTGTGAAAACCGTCTGGCCACAGTTCTGCCACACATCATCAGAGTGAGTGACATAATCCAGTTTTCACTACTACATATAGCTGTAATCTTTATTCCCGTAAGTAAAAGAAGATTTGAGTTTCTACACGTTTAGCCCCAGGCAAAAGGCATATCTCTCAGGTTGTTATGACTAATAATGGTACTAGCCTTAATTCTTAGAAATGCATATGCTAATCTAGTAAGACTGTAAAGTGCTAAAAAAGATAATGAGCAGTGTATGTAATACCAAGTTTATTAGACATCAGTAATATACAATGAAAAAAAGCCAAGAAGAATTTTACGATAATATCAGTGCTGGATGATGCAATGAGGGAGAGGAAATACTCAAAAGAGATTCAAAATGGAGGAATTACTTTTTTTCTTTGAACCAGGCAAGTAAAGTTATTTAGTGGGCCAGCAAAAAAAACAGGAAACGGGTATCTGATTTTTTTCAATTGCCAGAAAAGGAACATGACAGTGTAGTCAGGATATTGCATTGTTAAAAAAATCTAACACAGACAACAGTTTGGAGATACATCAGGAGACGCTTTTGGAGACACACTAAAGCATGTAGCATCATGGCACAGGACATTAATAGTCACCATGGAAATGCTCGTCCTCAGTTATGAGTAAAAGTAGTTGCAAATTTTCAACTGCCTTCTATTATTTGTGCTGCCTATGCAAATGCTGCACGCAGACACTTGTTTCAGAACTGAGTTCCCGAGGAGAAAAAGCTTGGGACTGAGCATAGTGCCTTAGCATGGGTACAAAAGTTTTTCCTGGCAGTTCAGATGAATTGATCACAGGCAGGATCAGGCTCATTGCATCTCGTCCCCAAGAAAATGGTCCAGAAGGTTGGCTCTTCCTTGAGTGAGACTGCTTTGAGCCTGATTTCCATCCAGCACTATGGGTAGAAAACAGCTTACACTTGTGCACGCTTCAACTACCATGCTCACAGTCAGTGTGAGAGACCTTGTCTTTTTCCCAGGCATTTCCTGGATGGGTGGATCTAGTAAAGCGTAAAATTGCATTTTACTGTGTTGCATTTGTTGCTGTATTTTAAATGTACATCTAATTTCACTAATATGTAATTTCACTAACAGTGTAGCTTAACATCGAGATGCTGGCAGATAAAATTTGTGTTCATGAACACACTATCTCGTGGTCTTCACGCTGGCCTGCTTGTCTTCTGCAAAGATGGTTTGAACTTCCTAGTCATTAAAATATTTGACCTAATTGTTTGGTTTTTTAAACACAAATTATTCTCCTGCCAATATTGACGTTACTAATAAATTGTTAATGAGCTCCATTTGGTATCCCATCACTAGCTGATGAGTTTGATCAACCCAGAACTTCATAAGCTCTTTACAAACCACAGTGAAGACTTGATAGTTCCATTTCTTTAAGGCATTGATAAAATGTGTTTAACACCAACCCCAAACATCCTAACGTGCCCATGGAACCTGTTATTCCTGGACCTGAGAAATTATATGCCCTAAATCAGTAGAGATCTACTACAGGATGCAACTTACACGGTATCCTATAGTAGAAATTTCTGAATCGGTATAGTTACTAATAGGCTCCCAATACAGAGAACAAAGAAGCAGGAAGCCTACAAATCCCATCTGCTCTTCTCTGATAATAAGCCTGTTGCTTTATGCTGCAATAGCTGCAGGCAGGACCTGCCTTTCAGGCAAGCCAGTAAAGAATTAATTGCAGTAATCCAGTCTGCGCTATACAAAAGATGTTTTACAGTAAGGTCAGAGCATGGACAGTAAACTCCAAGTCTGGGGAGATTATTTTAAAGTGCAGTTCCAGTCTGAAAAATGACTGTAAAAGTAGTTTTATAAAAATAGAGCCACTACCATGCCAGCAGAAGTCCATCTAATCCAGTACTCTGTCTATAACAAAGGCTCATGGTAGCTTTGTAAGGAAAATATCTCGGGAAACAAGAAAAATATTGAGGGATTTTCTCCAGCTTTCAGAAGTTGCTGAATCGGGACATCTGGACCGTTTATTTTTGATAACTACCTGTGTAATAATATTACATTTGCTGAGCCCCATTTTTAAACCACTTAAACATTAGGACTCTACAACACCCTGTGGCAATTAGTGCTGCAATTTAATTATGTATTGTAAGAAAAACTACTTCCTATTATCTACTTTAAATCTGCTGCCTAGTAATTTAATTGGGTGTCCCTTAGTTCTGGTTTTCTGAGAAAGACAGAATGATTAATCATTCTCTATTCAGCTTCTCTTTGTCATTCATGACTATAGAAAACTCAGTTACTTTTCTTCCAAGCTGACAAGCCCTAATTTATATAGCCTTGCCCCCACAGAAGTCAGGCTGAACCTCCCATTGTTGTCTCCCTCCATAATGAAAACTGAATTTTCTAACCCATTGTTTCCTTTCTATTAATACTCCATGTTTTCATATGTCATGATAGCTTAGGGAAAGACTCTGACAAAAAATTCTTGTAAATCTAAATATACTCGGTTAAAGAAATCAGCTTAACCAAAAGCATATTGGCTCCTTCAGAAACACTCATATATTCATGAGCATACCTTGCTTTAAAAAAGCTGCATGGACTCTCCTCCAATATACTGCACATATCCGAATGCCTCTGTAGTCTATTATTTATTACAATTTGTACAAATTGGTTTGATAGAAAATCAGACTAACTGAAATGTAGTTCCCCAGAGCGTCTTTCATGTTTTTTCAAGACTGATGTCCCAGCTGATGCTTCCAATTCATTTGGCACCAAGCCTGCTTTGAATGATAGGGTAAATGCCTGTGAGAAGTTCAACAATGTCACACTTGAGCTGCTGTAGAGTTTTTGCATAGATACTACCTGGTCCTAGCAATTTGTTATTGTTAAATTTATCAATTTACCCTAAAATATTTGAGCAATTAAACTTCTTCCCAGAGTTATAGCATGGATTCTTCGTTCTCAATGTCTCCTGCAAACATTTTAACTTCCTAGCTGTTGCTAATCTCCTGCTAATTGACTTTCTCATTTTTATACAGTTTCCTTTTTTGAACTACCATGATTCCTTCTGGCTTTTTCCTTATTGAATTAATATTAAACTGAAGTATGGATTTTCTATAGATCAAATCCCAAACTGCATCATTTTCTGTGAGCCCCAGTCGCCCCAGAAAATCAGCATTTATGGTATCCAAAGATATTGTCTGTGCATTAAGCTTAGGGTCTGCTAGTTTGTAGATCCATGTAGACAGAACTATCCATGACAGCTCTAATATAATGGTTTGTTATTTTATTTTGACTCATCAATTCCATATCAAATCACTCTGGCTGTCAAATGCATTAATCCCTTCCCTTCCCTTCCTTATAGACAGAAAGCATCAGCCTGAATCTTACAAGTCAGGATGGGCTGTTTCTTTCTAATGAGTCTTCATCGAAAACAAGGACTAATTATGCTTTCAAAGAAGCTTGAACATTTGCATTGTCTCCAGCATACAAGTATATTGGAGAGTATAATTTGGTTCACAGAACCTTACCACTGATGAACAAGAAGGAGAAGGTAGAGGGGGAGATGGGGAGTTCAGGGTTGTTAATAAATGAGCTGATGATGTTGGAGTGAAGGTTTTGAAATAGCAGGTAGGCTGTTTGAGTGTAAAATGCTGAAGATCATAATGACAGAAGTACAGCTTCTCTCCAGGAGGCTAAAAATCTATGACACACATTTTGCCAGAATCCGGATTTCAGCTTGATTTGTCTTCAAGGAACAGTAGCCCCTGACACAGGAAAAATGCCTTATTTCATGATGACATTAATATCCTGGAGGGTTCAATTAATTCTAGTCTCTTTTTTTTTTCTGTATTCTGTCATCTTTAATTTTCTCTATCTGCATATAATAGGAGAAGTAGCTTGAAGAAATTCAGCAGCTTTGCAATAAAGTGGAAAAAAATTACTATCCATGTTAGCAACTCCGTTATATGGATGCTAAGTGATTTTTTACACTTTGTAAAATTTTAGTAACTATAGGCCAACAGATGGAATGCTTTATGATACTGTAAAATGGTTTAGAAGTTACCATGTTAAAAAACTAAGCAACGATATGCTTAGCATTGGTTATGTGACATAGAAAAATTAAATATTACAAACCCCCCTCAGTCCAGCAGTAAATATTTTTTTTTGGAAAGGCACATCTGAGCGGCACTGATACCATGTCAAAAGATCATGGAGAGTTTGCAGTTGCTTGGAAGGTTTTTCTTGTGTCAAAGTGGGTGTGTTAAATTTTCAGGTGGGGAATGGTTTAAAAAAATAAGTACCTGAACTTTCATCCAAGTTCAGTTTGATCAAGCAAAAATCTTTGCTGAATATCCAGAAATGCCCATGTAACTTATTTTTTTGATTTCTTTTTTCCCATCAGATGTGATCCAGAAAAAAAGCCTAGCATGCAAAAACCTGTCCTTGCACTATCTATGACCCACTCAGTCACAAAAGATCCAATAAATGGCAAAGATACCTAGAGGGGAATTTAGGTGCATTTAGAAAACCTAAATCCAAACTTGTTTTCCAGACTCTCTCTTTCATATGCTATAGAACTTGCAGAGTACTTGAGGTCTTTCCTGCAGCGGATCATTAGACCAGCATAAAAACCTTTGCCATTCCTCTTGCCATGCCAGGTCTCCTGGGTCCAGGTAGTGATGGTTCTATCAATCTTTCTGCCTCTGGCTCCCTTTTGTCCATTCTGGAGGTGTACAGTCAATGCCAGACACACCTCCAAGAGGTGAGGAGAGCTGCAATACAATCAGCCCTTTCTGGGACAATCTGGAAATAGAAGAAATGCAGTGCAGCAAAGGCATTTCTTGAGTACGCTCAGTGAATTGATGAAGGGTGTATGAATTGTATTGCAAAAAGAGCTTGTTCTTCTTAGCTAGATCTTTTCCTTGTGTTTGTTCCAGTTTCATTACGAGAAGCAAAGTCCCTGTCACCTCCACCCCCCTGACTCATTTATGTTCCTACTAAGGATATCCTGGTTCTGAATTAGAAAGCAGAGGAGTTCTTAAACAGTCCTGGTGACCTCCAAGTGAAAAACCAGAAACTGGAGTTCTCAAAGCATGTGGTCTCCTCTGATTGAGTATCTGGGATGTCTTACACTAGAGTGGAAGAGGCAGAAAAAAATACTGCTCCTTCCCTGCTTTCCTCCTTCAGCTTTCCTCAGGTGTCATTCATGTCAAAAATGGTATGCTTGCTCCCATGGAGAATTTTGTCATGAGAAAACTGGTATTTTACTACAAAAGGCTTTACTGTTACTTTTACTTATCTGTTACTTTGGTAAACAGATAAAAGCAATATTCAAATGCATTATCAATTGTATAAACAGATAAAAACAGTGTTCAAATGCATTATCAATCATATACTTCTGTAGATTTTTCCAAATACTAGTATTTTAAATATTTGTCTGTTTGAGATTATAATGCTACAAGTACGGTTAGCTGGATTCTCAATCTTAATTCCAAGGTTTAAACTACATACAGGGATAACATAATTCAAAGTTCTATGGGTGCAAACTCCCTAGAGGAACCAGATGATGTGAAGACAGACCAACATTTTCTGGAATATTCATCTTATAGTCAAGTTTGACTATTGATTTCAATGGAACCATTATTTATGGCAACACTATTACTTTTTAAATTCCTATCCTCAGTTTTCAAAATCACCGATTCTACTTGCCCTTAATTGGCTTCTTTGCATAATGCTTTCATCTGTTTCTTAATCTTTTCTCCTTTTTCTGCTTCTTTTGGGTATTTTGACACGTGAACACTATTTTTTTGCCCCCATTAGGAAAAATGGCTTGAATGCCAGGAAAACTTTGCATTTTCTTTCCAGAAATGATTCTGTTTCTTTCTTTTTATTTTTTCCTGAGTAGGTAGTTTTAAAATGTTGACTGCCCATTGTTTTGACCACAATAGCTGTCTAAGCTCCCTAAACAGATGTCTGATGACTGCACAGCAATGCCAAGACTCAGACAAGTGCTTTTGGCATGATTAGACTCAGATAGTGACTCTAATAGGACAAAAACAACCAGTTTTAAGTCTTGGCACAGGCTATGAGACTGTAGCTGTCAATTTATAACTGACATGGTTACAAAAACTCCACAAAAACAGTATATTTACAAGTAGCTTGCTTGGAAAGGGAGGTGAAATCTGAATTTTTCTTGAGCCGCTTACACAGGTGCAGCAGTACCACCCAGAGGCCAGTGCTGTGCTGGGCACTGCACAAAGAGAAGGAATTAGTTCCTGTCCAAAAGAACTCAGAGACTGGAAAGGCAAAGAATATACTAAGGCTTAGAAGAGATCATCATATGAAGACATTTCTAGTACTCTCAGATGAAAACCCCCAAACTTCCACTCCCTCACCATCCTACTCTAGCCAAATCTTGAGTGCAGGCAACTCCTCTAATGTTGCTAGAAAGGAACATGGCATTAACAGAGATAAACAGAGAATCATTCAGACTGCTTTTAATTATGGATTAGACCACTCCAATGAGATGGAGAAATTCCAGGATCTGGTCTTTGCTCCCAAGACTGTCTCTATATTTTCTAATCCACAGTCATTCCTGAGGGGTCAATAGGCACATAGGGAATGTGCAGGCAGTGCAGCTATCCTGTGGGCAGTGGGCCGTGGGCCATAAGGATCCACCTTGCACAGGTAGGGGAACATAGCAAAAACATTAATGGGCACATCTAGTTTATTCCACACACCAGCCTGTTCCGCTGTGTTACACGACTTGGTTAAAACATAGGTACATTGGGGGAGAAATTGAACTTGGCCCTCCCACTTTCTGGGCCAGTGATCTGTTCGGAGAGGAGAACACCACCTCCATGATTTTAAAAGGCAGTAGTTATTAGGAGATTTTTGAGGAGGTCTGATCTTAGCAGTGTGTGCCAAACATGTTTTGAGAGTATCTGCAGATTCTTCTCCCTGGAATGCAAGGAATGTTTGTAAGTCCTAGTTTTATTGATGTAGGAGATTAGAGCTGAGTTGCTCAGACCAAGCAAAGCACAAAACAGGACAGTAGGGCTTTGAAGTCAAAGAAGGAAATATCTCGAATTTAAAACCTCAGTGATTCTGCATCCATTAAGGAGCTAAACAGAGCTATTTTGGTCAACAATTTCAGACTTGGGCACATCAAACCTACCTAAGTATTAAGTGTCTTTATCCTTTGTCTTTAGGGAATGAAGGATGTCTCTGCTGTTATGCTGCTGTGAAGAAAAATGAGGTGTTTTGTGCAGCAGAAGGGAGAAAAGGAGGCTACATTTCTCCCTCATAGCCTGATACCAACTTGACTGGAAACTAAAACCACCTCCTGGCGTAACAGAGTAGCTACAGTGAGCAACATGCAAGTATGATCAGAAAGAAAACCAACCTGGAAAGTGGATGCTTCATTCTAAACAACAGTGTTGTGTTAAAATATCAAGGAAGGCAAGCAGAGTAGCAGAGTTCTGACATATATATATTCTGAGTAAATAAACTGAACACATGAAAGTATCCCAACATAACACAGACCTCCATACTAAGGGGCAAGGAATAGAGCTGAGCTACTGCATAAAAGCAAGGCCCTGTGACGTTGACCCGTTCTTTACAAGCCTAGCTAAAGAGGCTCTACAAAGTAAGGAAGAGCATGTCTTGTCAAACTCACAGAGTTACTTATTTCAAGTAAGGAAGAGAATGAGAGGACAATGTTACAGATGTTTGTCACCTTGTGTCAAGCACTGCTGGGGGGCCGGGGGGTGGGGTGGGGTGGGGATGCTCAGGCTGAGCATTCTGTAAGAAAGAACCTACACAGGATACAACAGAATGTATTAAAACAGCAAAGCTGTTCTTGTGACATTCCTTGTTATTGTAAATATCAGTAGCTTTGAAGCCATCTACATATTTAAATGCATCAATATGTATTATATGCATTATTTCACTCTTTTCCTCTTACTGCTTGATTCTCCCCCCTGTAGAGCTATGCCCCAGCTTTGTAAAATAAAGTATCCATTACACACTGAAAAAATGGGCCTGATGAATCACAACCCCCCCCATAATTTAGTACATCATCTCTCAATACAGCATTTCAGTCTAATTTAATGCATTATTGAAGATAATGTGTTCATTAAACCAGCTGCCAGCAAACTGTTCATTTGGATTGTTTCATGGAGGCACTAGTTAAAGACAAATAAAACACTACATGCTAATGATATGCAAAAAGGACAAAAAACAATTAAGTTTTGATACATTGGTATTGAGATGTTAATATGTTTTTTTTTTAATGAGTACTGCCATGCCGGCTTTTATATGGTAAATATCAAGCATCACAAACCCGGTGTTTCTTTTCAGCAAACTTACAACATATAATAAAAAAATAACAAAAAAACACATGGCAAAATTACCAGAGCTGTTCAGCAAGGATGAATTAATGAGCACACAATTATTATTTATTGTTTCTTACTGCTACTTCTCTGTCAGTGAGAATTTATCTAGCAGATATTTGGATCCAGATTTTGCTCCCAGTCTCTAGTGGAGTGAACTAAAATATCTCATCCCCTCAAACACTAGGAAGTCCTGGATTCTAATGTGCTGGCTCAGATGAACATCTAACATCTTCCATTGTAACTGAGCCTTAGCAAGAACTGTTGGCTTCTGAACAGGACCAAATTTGTGACCCAAGCATTAAAATTTTGCCAGTACGTCTCTCCACCTGTTGTGCAAATCTCATTGCTTCCTGGTGAAGCACAGGGTAATGACAAGTATAGTTTAACTAGAATATGTCATCAACAAGAGACACACACCAGAAAAAATATCTATAATAACAGGTTTATTAAAGCTACTGCCATTAATTCATAAGAAATTTTCATAAAACTAACAAAACAAACTACTGTTTCATGGCTCCTTTGCGTATCAGTTTGAACATCCTTTAAGCCAGGCAAGACAGATTCCATCATTATTCAGCTACAGGCCCAATGGTTTAAATTACACAGACATCCACATCTCCTGTCTCCACTACTGAATGTGCAGATGAGGAGAGTAAGTTTGGCTGGCACAGCCATTCAATAGTCTAACATTAATCTATGGCTTTGGCACTTTTCTAAGCTCTTGCTCAGGTCCCACAGCCTCCGAGCACTCTAACTCTGTCATGGTCATATCCAGGAAGTCCTTTTAAGCTAAGAAACAAGGGAATAAAATCAGTTCTGAATAACCATGACCTAAAACATCTCATGGCAGAGACTAGTAGCCAACACCTTTTTTTGTCCAGTAAACTACTGAACTATTTATTATTTTAGGCAAATATGGCAGGTATATATTGAGTGTTGTGGAAACATATTATAACAAAGCATGAACTCTTCTTTCAGTTTCTATACCATAATACAAATACGCTGTCCAAAAGGAAAAAAAATACTTTGACTGTAGTCTCGAAGGAAGGAGTTTATCTGTCATCTGGCCTAATGTAGATGTCTAGAAATCTGAACTATTCACTCCAGGTTCCTTTGCAAACCATGGAAAGTAAGACGTACATTCAGAGCATGGTTAACATCATGCTAAAATAGATGTTTGCAATCTGACCAATTGAATCACTTCCTAAAAATGTCTACTTCTCTATATGACTGTAAAGACAGAATAGATCAAGTAACTTAGAAGTAGATGTCTATATTGTAGATGTTTAAATTTAGGCAAGATGAATCCATCCAAGGTGTTTAGATACTAGTCAGTTTAATAAAGTAGGAAAGATAAATATAACAACATAATGTCATGCAAAGTATGTATTTCATGTTTCATGGCAACTATTAAGTGTGCACTTCTGGGGAAAAAAAAAAGTTTATGCAATAGTTACCAGAATTACAAACATGGAGTGTTAATTAAAACTCTAACAATTTTTGCCTAGAATCCCTCTGCAGTAAAGAGATGCATTTTCCAAAGATTATTTGTTCCATCTTAAAGTTACCATTTAAGTTACTTGCAAAGAATCTTCCTCTGGAGATTGATCTCTCTCCTCAAAGGTACAGAGCGAACCCACCTCAGTCTGAAAATAGTAGTTTAAACTGAATAGCTGACTTTTAAATGACTAATCTTTGATGAGATTAATCCCATTCATGCTATACAAAGATAACAGATCTTTGTATCTGTGGAGATGTGTTTTCAGTAAAGAGAATACAACAGCCCCTTCAAAACATATGTGCAGGTATGTCCTGCTGTTCAGAAAATGTCAATAAATTATAATTAGTTTTGCATACAGTTTCACAGATCTGATGAATATACTGAACAATATCTTGTTTTGTATCCTGGAATGTATGTGTGAAAAGGCTTCTAAATTCTCATAAAATTAATTCCTTTGGGAACCATGCAGTAGGACTGCATTTAAAGTATTTGTTCCTAGCATTAAAAACGAATCATTTCCCATAGTAGTTTGAATTAACAGGCCAATACACTTAACTAAACACTAGTGGAACTTCTTTATCATGCCTTCTGTATGTCAAAATTAGTAGATCCATTTTTCTGCAGGAGAGAAAAAAATGATCAGAAATGCCAAGAAAATCAGTATTCTCTAAATGTCATACAAGGAAATTTTAGATCAATTTATTTTTTTAGAAAATCTGTTGAAGTTGACTGTCCCATCTTGTCATTTGCTGAAATAGTATATGTCAATTTATAATGCATAATATACAGACCATTGGTATGTCTTTCTACAGTTTTATAACTGCCACAGTGCCTTATTAATTTTATAATCTGATTAATTGTAAAATTCACTCTTTACATCAAATTTTGCAATGGAATAACACTACAAAGTATTTTAACAAAACAAATTGATTAATATAATTGTAGTTAACATGATCTTATCTCAGAAGTACATAGGTGAACACCAGCATATCAGAACATTTAGTCTACTTTTCCATTTGTCTTTATTTGGTACAGAGGTACTTATTTATAGTATTATGAATGGATAGTTGCTGTGAACAGAGAAGACTTAAAATCTGGCAACTTCTAGAAAAATTAATAAAACAAAAGCTGCATTCTTCACTGCCTTGCATATTTGTTTACACACTATGCTCCTCACAAAGGTAAGAATGGTAGTCACAGTATAATATTTTCATTATGATTTAATAGATGTTGTATCTTCTCTTTATTGCTCACAATGACTACATTACGTGAAAATACCTCTGAACCCTAGCTTATTCATTTCAGTAAAACAACCTGATTCTCAGACGGCCTTGCGATTTATTCTTGTCACTTTCAGGGCAAGATACCCTTGCCTGACTATAGGTGTCTCTATTGACTGCACAGGTAGGACTCTACAGATTAAAATGATACCTTAAGAAATCTCCCTCACGGGTACAGAATAATTATTGTGTCTGGAACCTGGGATTGCATATCAACCTAGGGAACCCAGTCTTGCTGAACGAAATACTTTGGAAAGGTTTAAGTACACAGAAATGAGTAAAAGCAATAGCTTTGGTGTAATATATTGAAGTTATTTGAATTAAGTTCTCTACATTGTTTTTCGGATGTTCAGTATAATACATCTTGCATCTTACCTTTAACTTTGGAATAGCAAGGCTCACAATGCACAGTTTGTCTGTAAATCCAGATGCTATCTCCTGCTTTCAGATCTTCCAGTGGTCTTTTACATACTTCACACTTCAACACACAAGTAAAACAACAAGAAAAATTAAAATGAAACCCTTCTCTAATATTCATTCCCAGAATGCTGTCTTTTAGGAAGTAAGAAACACCAGACCAGAATAGAGGTTGAGTACTGCAATATCATAAAATTTGAACTCTGAAAGAGTAGTTTTGATGAGCAGTAAATTAGACATCTGAATATCTCACCTTTAGACATCTAAAAATCAGATATCTAAGTCTCAGCTGGTTCTCTAGGTTCTCATTATAAACACTGACCCCTTCCTACCCCCAGACATTTCCAAAGGGTACTTTCTCTGTCTTAGCGTAGAAATTTATTCTCAAATAAGATGAATCACTCTTTTGAGATCCTTTTGTTTCTTCATTGAGTAAAGGAAGCATGATCAGACTTAATCATCCAACTTTGAGTAGATGTTAAAGAATCTAAACCTGCTTATTTCAAAATATTTTATGATACTTCATCTTAACTATGTCTTCATTATTGCAGAATCTGGACACTGCTTTCACAAATGTCTTAAGAAGCTAATTTTTGAGAGAGAGAAGCATCTCCCATGTTTCGCATATGGAAGCACACAGATACACACAGAGGTTGACTTCCCAAGATCACAAGGACAGCCTACAGTGTATCAAGGAGCAATGTAGTTCAATCTATAAACCAGAATCTTGACACCCAGATCATCCTTTTTGCAATCTAGTAAAAAAATAGCAAATTCTGGTTTCTTTGGATATTTTATCCTCTGATAAGTGAAAATCAGCATTACTT